>JAQGCC010000932.1:0-28428 GCA_034698905.1 Xestoiulus laeticollis
TTATTTTAGACAGGTTTCCATGTTTGGTATTTTTTGCAGTTTCATTGATTATATTACCTTAAGAAATCATTGGGTCCATTAAAAACATTAAATATCACTTTATGAAGGTTTATTATTTGATACATTATTCCCAAGTCGGGACTGGCATATATATGGATACAGTAGAACCTGTCTAAAATAATACTCTTTGTAATACGAAAAAATATTATATCAGATAGGTTATTATTTTAGACAGGTTTCCATGTTTAATATATTTTACAGTTCCATTGTTTATATTACCTTTGGAAATCATTGGGTATACATTAAAAAACATTAAATATCACTTTATGAAGGTTTATTATTTAATACATTATTCCCAAGCCGGGACTGGCACATATATGGATACAGTAGAACCTGTCTAAAATAATTAATACTCTTTGTACCAGGAAAAACATATTATATTAGAAAGGTTATTATTTTAGAGCAGAATTCCATGTTTAATATTATTTGCAGTTCCATTGTTGATAAATCCATGTGTATACCTTAAGAAATCATCAGAGTCCAATAAAATATATTAAACATCATTTTGTGAAGGTTTATTTTTAGACAGGTTAAACTATGTCACTATATAGCACAATATATCGAACAGTATTACCATTATGTGATATAATATTATGACCTATTTTCACCCGGGTTAATTTTGGCTTAATTAAGAATGATTATCTATAATTGGTCAATTCTCAGATTTAAAACAAGAAATGCAGTATTTACTATTTATAACAAAAACAATAATAATATAACAAAATATAACAAATATAACAATATAACAAAAATAATAAATAGCTCAATATTTTGCAACCATACATTTCATTTAATATTCATTTTTGCAATGTACTGAAAATTTCGATCAAAAACATTTTAATATTAAAAACGGATTTCTCTTCAAAGTGGAATATGTTTTGATGATAGTAATATGAACAATTTAAATTGTAATCGTTAGTAAGAGGCAAAACTAAATTTTTAATATTTTTGAAATATAAAAATGTAACACAATATATATAAATATTACTTTCAAATTAAAAAAAATATATTGGATCTAATTTAGTAATAAGTTTCATTATTAAAAATTGATGCTAGATTTTCATGTAGTGAAAAATAATTATTTACACATAGGTTAATTATTATAAATGTGATTTGAGATAATTTGAAATTTTAAAGAGATTAGATAAATTTTAAAGGCGGTCGAAACATACGCTACGTTTACGTAAGATTGTTGCACGAGTATAAAACAAAAAAGCAATGTAAGAACCATTGTTTTCGATCTCAAATTCCAGACTTTGTTCAATACAACTAAAGAAACTAAATCTATGTTAGAAAAAAGAGGATGGGGAAAAAGCCGATGAAAAAAAAAACTGCGATAGTAATAAATGTCGGTTTGAGACAGATACAACGATTTGCAAATGGGATTCGCATTTTGGAAAGATCCAGCGACTGCGTTTGAAAAAAAAAAGCAAAATGTAAGTGTAGAGTAGGTCGTGATATTGTATTTTTGGCATATTGTGTGAGAGGACTATTCTTGCATTAAACGAAACTCGAGGGTTTTGTAATTCAATCGAAAACGTCTTCTCGCCGCAGTCAAACCAGCAATGTCAACTTAATTCGACCGCTCCTTTTTCAATGGCCAAAAACACACACAAAAATCCTCAATTCAAACGCAAAAAGGCAGAAGAAAAACAAAATAAGGGATAAACACAAAATCTAATAATGGTGCTATTTGCATCCACCTCCCACAGATTCAATTACGACAACACCCGAACTACCAATCGGATCGCGTAAACCCGCACAAAAAATGCTATCGCAATACATTCACTACAAAACTGCCAATTTTACAGAAAAAATAATAGTATCAAGAATATAAATTTCATTTCACATATATTTATAGAAATAAATTTGTGATGCATGAAAATATATGCAATTTTCAAATTAATTTTCGGTTAATCAACTATTTGATATCAGGTTTAATTTAAGTTTACTTTAATTACAAACTTGTTTTAAATATTTTATTATTAATTAGAATATTTAATGTTGTATTTTGTATTAAAACTAAATGTGGTTACTGGAATGCATTTTGAAATAAAATATTAAGAAGTTTTTATATATAAATCTAATAAAAATTGAACTAGTGTCAAGATGTGGCTCGTATATTGGCATTTAGTGGACATTTTTTTTCGTCATTTTTATTCCCATGGTTAGGATGACATTTAGTTAGTTAGAATAAATCAAATTTATTAGTTATCTCATCAGCCCCTGAATGTTAGCAATCACTGCTAACACATATGCATACAGTGATTGCCTATAAGTTCGGGGGCCAAATTAAAAATGTGTGGTCATATGTATGTTATTTCAATAGAGATTCATTGAATGAATAAAATCACTATATATATTTACGTTCAATCAATTATAAATCTATTTACGTGTATTTACAATGTATGTGCCATACAATTTATGTGTCTTAAAGCGGTTCTCCACCTTAGGAATAAACTTGTAATACCCTAAGTTAGTTTTCGAGATAACGTACACGTTTTGATATAAATTATAATACAACTTAAGTAACCTTTTTTTAAACCTAACTTAATGTATATTCCTTATCAAAAAAAAAATTAAAATGATATTCTTGTTTTATACCATGAATATGCATCAGTTATGAATCTAAAGATACACATACACCGTACGCTCTTATATCAATAAAATCATACATTTGAGTAAGGTTAAACATCCTAAGGCTCCTGCAAAATATGTAATGTATTTTACAAATTAAATATCATACATACAACATAAAATCATAAATAATACATAAACAAACTGTTTAATGAACTGTTTTATTGCCTTATTTAAAGTTTTTTCAGGGATGCAATATTTCAAAAATGCATTTTTCAATATAAACGATGTATTTTGTGAAAAAATATGAAAATTTGTTTGAATGTAAGTGCAATTTGAAAGTTACAACGTGTAAATTTTAAGTCAAAAGAGGAAGTTTAAAAGTAAAGGAATTCGGATGTACGTTTTGCAAATAGTAGACGATATGTGGATCCACATCGGCCATTTTACAAATATTGCGTGTGTTTTGACCGTGACAGCTATTTATAGTCTCGAAACAGCCTAATTATGGTAATCAAAGCGAAAGCAGCCAACTCGGCACGATCTTTGTTTATTTGCTGCCATTTCCAGTTGAAATTACAAAGTACGGAAGATACATTTATAAATATCGACATTGTTACGAGCACGCGCGCTGTGTCTTTCACACGATCACTTATTAAAGGGAGATAGATTACATTATTAAAAAATCATATTTATTTCCAATTACCGGAATTTATTAAATTAATCCCTATGTACTTTAGATTGCAATCTGATAGTTTCATAAGATTAAAAAAAATAATTTCAACGTAAAAAATCAAAAATTGTATCGGTAGGCCTTAAATTGTATTTGGTTACATATCGTGATATAAATCAATCAATATATGTCACTAACACTGAGAATTTTATTTGCAAATTTTGATTTCAATTAAGTAGTTTTACAGATAAATAAAAGGTTTATTTTATAAAAACGGTGGGTTTAAATTTTATTTTATTTCATATGATGTTCTTGTATAATGTATGAGCTAGATTTCCATAATAGAAAAGAAGCAATCATAGTTGCTTTTAAAAACGATCTTCTCGTTAATAAAATGGAAATCCCATTTGTTTTAATGTACAAATTGTACGACATAATAAGCTGTTTAAGAATGCGTTATAATTTAATAATAAGCAAATGGGTGTGTTGAATATACACTTTGCACAAAAGAGCTACACATGTGAAATGAGCTTAGTGCGAGATTTTCATCGTTTCATTGTCCAAGAAATAAAAGAAAACTAATGGATGTATTTCACCAATTTACAAACAATCATCTCTCACTTTTCATAGATTATAACCGTGCATATTATTTCCAGTTAACAATCTTAAAAACTGAAAACAGAAGAGAATGAGATGGAGTGGGTTGTAAATCAAAACATTCAAACATCAGATTAATAAATCAAAATAAATGCATCCTTTAAATATTTATTTATCAAACATATTTTAATTTGAAATATCATTTTGAAGATTGCCCATTTTGTTGTTTGTTCAGATGGAAAAACATAAATGGATTAGAACAAACATGTATTTTGAGAAATGTCATATAAGGGTACATCAGAAATGACATAAGGCATATAGGGCTTTAGGATACTTGTATTTACAAATGATCAAGTATGCGAATATATAACCATAAATCTGAATACATTTACATGTAATTTTATGTGGGCATCATTTATAGTATGAGCATCGATACGAATTGTCATATTTTAGAAATATGATGGTAACTAAAGTTGTATAATATGATATATTAATAGTTATAACTATGGCTTTTTATAACTTTCTATGTTCCGAGACTACAAAATACATACATTTTATAAATGCAACTTGTTTAGATGTTGATTTCTGAAGATATGTCAGTTTAATAAAACAACCACAGGAGTACTTCAATGGCATTTTACTTAAGTAGTTGGGCTATTTGGCATTTGACACATACATGATGAGCATATACAATTTAATGCTGGTGTCCACGTGTTGAGTATCATTTAAGACAAATAAATGTTTGAAAGGGTAGGCCAACAAAATTGCGCAGGACAAAAGTGCGCAGTCATAAATGTGTAACAAAAACTTATGAACTTGAACATCCTAAGATTAGGTTAGATTAGGTTAAGTTGGCACGCTTACGTCGACGCGCAATTTTGTCGTCTGCTTTTTTGTCGTAATTTGCCTATGTTGGTGCTGTATTTTCCTACGCGCTTAAAACGGTGTGCCGGTCGTCTGAAGATATTTGCTATTCATGTTTTCAAACATCTTGTTCCTTGTTAAAGTATGCAAGCACTGACTTAGTTCCGCTGCACATGAGTGGTGCATGTGCCGTATTGTAATTTAGTGAGACGCAATTTCGAATGGTGTGCTGTAGACGCGCACGCATTACCGATACGGTTACGCATGTGCGTTACCGATGCGATAATGCAAAGGCAGCAGCCCATTGGAATATTAGCATCTCATGGTATCGAAAGACGGCACCGCACAGCACACAAACCGCTCATGTGCAGCGGGCCATAGTAGGAGATCCAGCCAACACCTGCTCATATTTGTCAATTTTGTTATGTTCCTTTTGAATAACTAGAAAAATATTTTACATATTCGTCTGAAGATATTTGCTATTCATGTTTTCAAACTTCCTGTTCCTTGTTAAAGTATGCAAGCACTGACTTAGTTCCGCTGCACATGAGTGGTGCGTGTGCCGTGCGGTGCCATATTGTAATTTAGTGAGACGCAATTTCGAATGGTGTGCTGTAGACGCGCACGCATTACCGATACGGTTACGCATGTGCGTTACCGATGCGATAATGCAAAGGCAGCAGCGCATTGGAATATTAGCATCTCATGGTATCGAAAGACGGCACCGCACAGCACACAAACCACTCATGTGCAGCGGGCCATAGTAGGAGATCCGGCCAACACCTGCTCATATTTGTCAATTTTGTTATGTTCCTTTTGAATAACTAGAAAAATATTTTACATTTTCTGAATGTTAATAAATACAAATTACTTTAAAAAAATAATTGTAATGTTTTGTAAAGTCAATGTCGACAGCACCCAAATAGGACTATCAGCGTGTCCTAAAGCCATAGGCGTAACTAGAAACTTCTTCTGGGGGGGAGTCATGGCTTAGTTTGCAAAACGTACAAACATGTCTAGTCTAAATAATTTTTAATTTTCCTAATGAAGTTTTTTTTATTCAGGGGGAGCAGTCAGCTTAGACCCCCCTAGTTACACCAATGTGCAAAGCCTCCCACAAAAATATTGAAACATTGTTGCAACATATATATGTTACCTCCGGTGATGTCTTTGGATCAATTTGAAAATGTCAATTATAATCGGGGGGCAAAGAGTCCATGAGCTACATCGTCGTTTGAAATTCCTTAGGGAAATTGCGAGTTACTCGTGTCATTTGACTTTATTATGTTTTATGTTGTTTGCACATCGTTTTGCATGTTTACGTACGCTTTTCCTTTTTGTTTCCTTTAAAGTCGTCGAGAGGCATAAGCGCTCTCTCGGCTATTTTCATTTCATTTCAAAATTGAACGTACCGTTTTTCTTTTGTTATTTTTGAAGCTGCAGCGAAACACGTGATCCGTAAGATAAACAGCCGGTTAATTCGCCCGTCCGCTGTTTTCATTTCGTCCGTCCGAAATGATGAGCTTTCGGGAGGATCCCCACTCCCACTCATCCCATGCATCTACCCCCTTCCCCCTCAGACTGCAAAAGCGGAAAAGATGATGAAAAATGGATATTCCCGAGCGCTTAATTTAATTAACCTAGCCGGGTCTCGCGTACAACGGGATAGCAACCATGCAGTTGGCTTTCTCGACAGACTTTAAAAAATAAACAGAGGTGTCAAGCAGTCAGCTTAAAACATCAGCTGGTCTGCTAGTTGTAGGCTATGTCTCATGAAACCAGTATAACAGGTTAAACCTGCTAGACCAGTTTGAGGATTAGTGAAGGTCAATGAATGGGACCGGTTGAAAAGGACAAAGAAGTACGACCCCCCAACCAAATAACATTTGTTTGCTGACTGTAGGCTACTGAGTTGAATTGAATTAAATTGAGGCTGCACCAGACCTTAATGTCAACAGGCACGTTCACGTGATCGCTTATCAGTGACAGCCGCACCACCTTTTTCTCCTAATCAGATGTGCGCATGCGCTATTTTCTGGAAAATACCATGTTCATATAAAGTTTATTAATTGTAAAGCCGGCCACACACGAGGCAATTTCTTGCATGAAATAAATTCCAGAAATAAAATTTCGTGGAATTTCGGCGTGTGTGTCGACATCCGAAATTTGTTGCCTCACGTGTGTGGCAAAAATTTAAATTAATTCTTCAAAAAAAAATTTCCTTTAATTTCTGGAATTTATTTCAGACAATAAATTGCCTCGTGTGTGGCCACCTTAAGAAAATAAGCTGTTCGTGCAAGTGTACTTGCACATCGGGCAATTTCTTGCCCGAAACAAATTCTAGAAATAAAATTTCCTGGAATTTCGGTGTATGTGTCGAAATGAAAATTTCTCGCCTGGAAATTGCAATTTATTTCCAGAATGGAATAATATTCTATTCACGAAATTTATTTCCGTTTCAAGACCAATCAAGAATCAGGGAAATCTCACGTGCATGTCGTTAGATTACATTTCCCAATTTCCGTATCGATCAGTGCTGTCGATATAGGGATATATGCAAGATATTAATATTGAATTCCGAAATTTGTTGCTTCACGTGTGGGGCAAAATATTTAAATTTGTTCTTCAGAATAAATATTCCGGAAATTTTGTGCAATTTATTTCGGTCGATAAATTGCCTCGTGTGTGGCCGGCTATAAGCTCATAGATAGCTTGAGGATACTTTACAATTAACTACAATTAACATACAGTGAAACCTGTAAATAGCGTACCTCTACATAATGCACTAGCTGGAAGTAGCGAACACTCACAGTCGGCACGAGTATGTATTTTTTTAGCTGTCCAACAATGACAAAAGTCGTCCATTTTGGATGTTGATAAGGTCAAGCGTTTAAAAGCGCGCAATTGTAGGGCGGTCCAGCGCTTTTCACTTTTCATAGCGTGTTCGTGGTGTTTTTTTATTTATCAGGTAAATTAGCCCCATAGGATAAGTGAAAACGCTTTTCTCAGAAATGGCTGCTGGTAACGGCCTGAAAATTTCGAGTTATGGTCATATTTAATGACCGTCGGTACTTTGCCAGCTTATATCGCGTATATAGAACTGTGCCGAGTGCCTTCCTCAAAATTAACACATTCAGCGAGGACAAACATGGGAAACATGCGGCTTGATAAAGCCAGAAAACGACGAAAGCAAGGCTCAAAAACAAAAATAAAAATATCTTAAACCGTAAATCAGCTCGCGAGTACGGTCTGTTTATGTTAAATAGTCGCGGTGTGAAAACGGGAAACATCAACGAACCAGAATTCACTAACTTGAAATTGCTCTCCAGAATAGCAAAACGAAGTTGAAAACAGATTTATTACGTTTTAGAATAAAGATACAAAAACATTTTGTAATTGCATTTAGGGGAAACCCAAAAAGCATCACGGTATAAAGTCGGTTCGCTATATAGCGAACGGAAAGGGAATGGGACGTTCGTTATATTGAGATTTCTGCATTTTTTGTGTGTGTCCCAAATGTACGGTGATTAATATTTAAAGCAAAGCATTATTGTCATGATAGATGTATATTTGACGTGATTTTCATTTATAGCATCAATATTAGAGCTGTATTTCAGTCTTTTGTGTATGTTAGATCTTTTATTGCAACGAAATATTTAGTTTCTTCTTTAATGAATTCGTTAGTAAAAATTCAGCATGTTATTTCGCCCAAAGGCTTGATTAGCTAAACATAATCATAACGCATATTTCTGCACAGGTTTTATTTTGCATAGAAAAACATCGTGTGTATTTGAACAGGAATTTAAACTTAATCATGTTAATTTAAATATCCCATTAATTAATTCAATTCATTTTATTAACCTATACAATGCAAATGAAAACATTTTATAAATTGTCCACGAAATAAGAAGATACGTTGCATCTTCACAAATTAAACTTTAATCAAGATGTGCATGAATGAATTGCAAAATATAAATGTTCAATATTCGTCTTATTATAAAGTGAGAGGAATTTTAATTTTATGCTGATTGTACACGTTAAATTAAAAAATCTTAAATTAAAATGTCCAATTAAAATGCAAAGAACATCATTATTTCATGGTCATTTTAATTAAAGATGTTTTGATTTTAAGCGTACAAGTAGCATTCCCCTAATTGAAGGATTAATATACATGTAGAATAAGAGGATATTCTTTTACACAGGATGCTTTTAGACAGGTTCTACAGTGACATGCACAAATGTATCTTGAATTAAAATGTCAATGAAATAAACTGCAAAGAAGCATCTTTATTTCATGGTCATTTTAATTAAAGATGTTTTGATTTGAAGTGTACATTATCAGCATATTCTTTTAGAGGATATTCATAGGATGCTTTTAGACAGGTTCTACGGTGACATGCACAAGTATATCTTGAATTAAGATGTCCATGAAATAAAATGCAAAAAAGCATCTTTATTTAATGGTCGTTTTAATTTAAGATGTTTTGATTTGTAGTGTTTAAGCATCATATTCTTTTAGAGAATAATAGCAGGATGCTTTTAGGGAGGTTTTACACGGACATGCACAAGTGTATCTTGAATTAATATGTCCATGAAATAAAACGCAAAGAAGCATCTTTATTTAATGGTCGTTTTAATTTAAGATGTTTTGATTTGTAGTGTTTAAGCATCATATTCTTTTAGAGGATATTCACAGGAGGCTTTTAGACAGGTTCTCCAGGGACATGCACAAGTACAAGTGTATCTTAAATAAAGATGTCCACGAAATAAGATGCAAAGATGCATCTTTAGTCTATTGCATCACTTTTTCATTTAAAATGATCTTTAAATTGATTTTAAGACTGATATTATTGCAAAAGAGCTTAATTTAAGTTAAATTTGATAATATGCATAATAGCATCTTATTTCAGTAAAAATTTTTAAGACGTTTTCTTTTGTAGTGTTGTAAGAAAAATGACCATTTGACCAAATGTACATGTATATGTCAAAGCTTCATTAAGGAGTCATGGAAATAATAAATAGCCGCAGATGTTTAATACGAGGTCATAGTTCACAATAGAAGTTTTTGCATCTTTAAAATCCTAAGAAAGCAAAGTCTTTTCTTATGCTTGCTTATAATCTTAAAAAAAAGAGAGGGGGGGGGGAAAGAACTTGTATTAAAATTAAGCATACATTTGAATTGAAAACAGCCTCTCGAGTCCATGCAGAAATGAAAGGCCCTTTCTTAAAGTGCAAAATTTCTGTTTCGTCTCTAATCGAGTAGGCCTACGTCTCAACCTCTTAAGTCGAAAGACCCTCGAGATACATATCTTTTTCTTATACATCGTGGATCAAATTTCTTTCAATATCGGCTAAAGAACCTTTTTTTTTTACTTCTGAGCCATTGTAAATGATCCGCGCAAGAAATCTTCTTTTATTTCTTTTAAACTTTAAGATCGATCTTCTTTATGCAAGCATTGACCTCCTCTTTTCCATTCCTTTATAACGAAATAGGTCCTCTATCTATCTATAAAACCTGGGCTGAAGTGAATGTGGGTTGGGGTCTCTATTTATATATATTTATATCCTTTTCTACCTCAGACTTTCTCTCTCACTCCCTAATTCCTATTTTTCAGAGAAACTTTCCCCGAAGATCAAATCTTCTATTCAAATCTATCAGAGTAATATTGTTTGGCTGCTATACCGTTTCATTTGCATATTAACTAGAGGGTAAACGGAAAATGCGAATAAGAAATTGTATCCAATGGACTCGAATCGGGTTTTTTTTTAACGCTAGGGCGCCCCATAGGCGAGATGTTTGATCATTTGACGAATGGGAATGAAATGCCAAAATGATGGATTGATGCAATATTTAAACCACCAACAACGTGTTTGTACGCAACCCACAGAAAACTGCAGGCAACCTCTGTTTTTGGGCACTTGTTATCTGGATGCTCGAGCGGAAGAATTTAGGAACGGGATATCGACAAAAATCCGTATTCGTACGTCGACGCGTAAACTCCCGGTCATGATGTCCAACTACTTTATTTAAATTAAAAACACATTATTGTGTCACATAATGTCATTAAGCATTTAAGTTAAATTCGAGCGAAGAATTTACGAAGGGGATATCGACAAAAATCTGTATTCATATGTGGACGCGTAAACTCTCGGTCATGATGTCCAACTACTTTATTTAAATTAAAAAACACATTATTCTGTCAAATAATGTCATTAAGCATTAAAGTAATGTAATTTTAGGTATTTCTATTTATATTAATAAAAAATTATTTTTTGAATAATTCTCGTTTGTTAATTACTTTTAGGGCCTGGGGGCTCTTTAAAGAGCCGGCTGTAACTTTTTTATTATATGTCCGATTGAACTAAAAATTTGCAGAGGGGTTCATTTAACAAATAAATTATAAATATATGTAACAATTTTTTAGCTATTACACGTTCAGCTCCGAAAGGGTTGATAAGATTTACCTTATATCAAACTGTCGAAGACTTCCTGGCATGATTAATTCAACACTTTAGAAACCAATAATTGTTTTTATGCGTAAAATGATTATCTTAATGTTGAAAACTATACCTATATTCAAAAATTGTATAGCCACATCTGCTCCACTCTATGCACTGCGAGACGAGACACCTTTACCCATTTTCTTCTCCAATTACTTAGCGATAAGATTTTAAAGATGTAACTGGCAAAAAAATCATTACAAAAATTTTAAAAATACGAACTTGTATCAAATGCAGCAGACTTTCAATAATCAAAGATCTAAATTGTAAATATCGCGTGCAACGCATATCAAAAGTAATACGTTGCGATGATCGTCTTATTCCGTGGACAATTTTTAAGATGTTTTCATTCGCAGGGTGGCTAAAGATGAATTATTAATTACTTTTATATATCGATTAGTTGTCTTAATCTTCAGGAATAATTGCTTCGCAATTGTCGTTGTTTTTATAGCAGATTACCGCGCAATCGGCAATCAGTATCATTTTGTCAGACTAATTTAATTTTCGCAAACTGCTCGGTATAGCACCAGTAATTGCGACACCAATTTAAAATCAGTTTGTATAGCAAACTGTATTATTCTCTTTTTGTTTTATTTTTTTACGCGAGGGGTTTAAATAATGGATTGATGCGCAATCTTCGGTAATTGTTGCTTCGTATAAGATGTTCAAGTATTGAAGATCTGTCCATCGGTTTGCATCGGCATCTTTTTCTCGCCCACTCCGCAAGAGGTTCAACATCGTCCGCTGAAAACGAAAGGAAAAACGTGAAGGAAATAGGAGGGGGAGGATGAAAAAGGGGTGGTGAATTCAAGATGGAGACTCGCCATGCAATGTTAATGGGAGGCACCTCAAACGGCAAATATGTCGCTCGTTTTAACGCGAGTTAGCGGAAACGAGCCTTTTGTGCTCGATGAAACACCCTTCAATCACTCGACACTTTTAATTATTTAACCACTCGGGATGGCGAAGAAAGCTCCAAAAATCAATGAGAAAGCGCGCGCGAGTACGCCGAGGCAGACGAAAGCCATGAAATATACAGAAAGAAAAATGCAATGGGCCTACTTTACTCAGCTGTCGCTGAAACGAAGTCTTTTAGACTCTAGGTCAACTGGTCAAGGTGGCCAAGAGTGATTTCAACCTACTCCTGGAACAACGGATTCAGGCTTCTCGGCACGTTTCCGATGCTAGCATGGATTGCCTCCAATCTGGCGTTTTTAAAAATGCAATGAGGAAAAAAACTGTTGTAATGGTCACCTTTGGACGAGATTTAGATACCAAAAGGGCCAACTTAAGAGGCTATTTACCTCTATGGTGGTTAAGATAATCAAAAGTAAATTCATAGTCCCATGCATATAAGATGCAGGCTTCTCCGCACGTGTTAGGTGTTAATTTGCATTGATTGCCCATCTACAGGCGCTATTTTTTTTAAAATAATTTTGAAAAAATGTACCCCTACATTGAAACATATTTAAATGGCTTCCATGGACAAAATATAAGGATAAGATGTGGTCAAAGGGATCAAAAGTGTTTTCAAAGTCTTTTAAAAAAATTCAGCACATTTTCGATGTTTAGCATCGAAAAGTTTTTTTTTAAAGCGAGACAGTTGGGCATCTTTAAACTTTCTTGCTAAATGATAAAATTATTTATCAAGTATAGTGAACATTAGTCAAAGGGATTAGAAGGAATTTTAATGTTCACTGCAACATAAGATGCTGCTTCTCAGCATGACTCCGCCATTTAGCAACTATTGGCCCTTCCTGGAGTTTTTTAATTAGTAGGGAAATAAACCTTAATAATGGATAACTTTAAACAGTATCGATTGGCACTTTAGATGGACAAGATTTATATGAATGTTAACATATATGGTATAAACTAGTCAAGGACAGTAATAGAGCTTTAACGATCCCTGTTAGAACTGATTCAGGCTTCTCTGCACGACTTCAGTGCTTGTATTGATTGCAAATTTATAATTTTAATAACTGGAACATATAAATGTTTAATTCAATTCAACTCAGTAACCTACAATCAGCACAAAAATAACATGGTAGGAGAGAAGGGGGTCATACCTATTTGATTTATGGACATCTGCATCATTTTAAAATCTGTCAACTGCATTAACCCATATAGAAAATAAATATGTTCACAATATATTAAAAATATATTGGGTCATCATGTGAATATATTTCCAATATATTGTTACAAAACAATAAATATTATAAATATATTTTGTACTAAATATATTTTCACCGAATATATTATTCATATATTTCTAATATACGTTTTCTTAAATATATTTTTTCAATATTTTGTGCTAAGAATACAAAAGCATTAAAAAAATTACTTTTAAAATTTTGTTTGAATACATGTAGAAGTTAGATATTTATGTAAATTGTACAAATATTCTATAATTCTTCATTTTAGTTTATCATATTTTTAGTTTACCATAAAAACCAAAAAAAGTAATTTTCAAAAGAGGTAATTATTTATCTTGGACAGTATTATTTACTGAAAACACCTTTATAATTAAAACTTCATTTCTGGTGCAACTTGCAAGTTACTAATATTATATTAATCCAATTTTGATAAATATGAAACAGCAACACATCGCCCTCATTATTGGAAATATCAGTTGTTTCCTCCAATGGGAATTTAATTAAAAAAATAGAAATGATTGGAAGTGAAACAGCTAAGTGATTAAAGCATTTCATTGAAAGCATAGTTCTTCGATAGGAAATCCAGCTGAGATAAGCAAGTTTTCATGTTGTGTTTTCATAGGAGGGAATTCATAGCCTTCGGTGTCGTCGATCCACACTAATGTTTGCAGTTTAAAAGCAAAAGATGTTTGAAATTCAATTGAGAGCATCGTTTGCGCGGAAAACAACGTTGACCTTTAATCTGAAAATCAGTTTTCCTAGACGTTCACTAATGGAGGGGATAAAGAACGCTAAGTGCGCATAAAGATCATTGCCGATTATGAGGGCAATTTCTTCCTACTAATTTCCAGCTCAAACTAGATCACTTTCCTTCTTACTCCTTCATTAGCAGCTATGTCATAAAATACAATTATCATATCTTACTATCGATTGCCGAATACATTAAATTCTATCAAATTCACTTACTTATATATAAAAAAGGGGCATAGAATTTGAAAACAATTTTTACGAAATGCTTTAACCATATTATGGGATACGGTAATATTTCGTTAAGCGAATTCGCACAACTTAAAATTTTAAAATTTGCAAGATTTGATTCTATTGTTTCTCGTTGTGCCAACTTCGGCTTCCTTAGCGATAAAACAGACACATGGAGACTGCTTGTAAGTTCAGGAGCTGCAAGTGAAGCTTTATTCAGGTCTAAGGGTATGAAAATAGAATCTATTATATCTGCGAGGTGGCGTTGCGAGCGCACCAGAGACCTAACCAAAACCATGTGCCACTCTACACTTAAGACGGTCCGACCTCGTGCATGCGTTAGGTGGCGTCACGAGCGTGCCGGTTACCCAAACAAAACGATGTGCCACTCTACACTTTAGGCGGTCGCACATTGAGCTTCCTCCCACATCCGCAAGGTGGCGTTGCGAGCGTGCCGGTGACCCGAACAAAGCGATGTGCCATTCTACACTTAAGACGGTCCCACCTCGCGCATGCATGAAATGGCGTTGCGAGCGTGCCGGTTACCCAAACAAAACAATGTGTCACTCTACACTTTAGACGGTCGCACGTTAAGCATCCTCCCACATCCGCAAAGCGGCGTTACGTCGTTACGAGCGTGCCGGGGACCCAACCAAAACAATGTGCCACTCTACGTTTAGACTCCCCAGCCGTGAGGTGGCATTGCTACGCTTAGACACCAACTTATGAAATGCCGACAAGAAGTCGGCATACTGGTTCACCCTTTATACTGTGCTTGGATGGTCAGTGGCAAAAACAATGGTACAGGTGTGACCCAACTAGGTGGGAGCACCTGATGGAATGTTGTAAATGTGGGTCTTCTATGTTGTAGGGTGACCTTTCCAGCAATTTCTCTGAAGTTTATCATCATTCTAAAAATAAGTAAATACATTCACTGTGGAAAATGAATTCGCTTGAAAAAGTTATACTGTTCGCGCAATTCAATTCAATAAATTATTTCAGAATAGATCGCGTACTCGGTAACGTTTTTTTTGTGAATTTATAAAAAATGAAAAAACAACGGAGAAAATACGTCGGTGAACAATTTCACGCATGTGTTGGAAAGGCAATTTAAAATATCTCCCTCGTCTCAATAGAAACACATTTTGAAATAGTTTCAGATACCGCAGAATAGTTTGCGACGCATTTAAAGCTCACGTAGCACAATGCATTCATTTGAAATATGGGAAATGAAACTATTGTAGATCTTCTCTTCACATTCCTACATTGTATTTATAAACTTAGCTAAATTACACATGTGCCACAAAATAATTCTGCATTGATAAGAAATGATTTTAAAAGTTTAAGATCATGAATCACCAGAGCTTACTTAGGTCTGTGCTTGATCGGTGCTTAGTCGGTTAAGTGATTTTTCTCCGCAATTCTGTGAACCCTAACCAATTAGATTTTATTCACACATACACCTGTGTGCATGCACACCCCGAGATAATGGGGAGCTACTGGGATAATCTGGGATGGCAGATAAGTCACCCAATTTCAATCCCTCACGACAAGAATGTTCACACACATTTTAATTGCTCATGCAAAAACTCTGAATCAATCACGGGACCTGAAAACATATCTCGTCTATGATGCTCTTCAACAGAATGTAGGATGAACTAAAAAATTTCCAACCGACTAAGCACAGACTTAAGTGAGTTGGGATCACAACCGGAAGCCCATCAAAAGCGCCCAGGACAAAAGCGTGCAGGACAACAGCACCGAAATAAGCGCGTTACGACAAAAGCTGACACAATCGCGCAACAAAAAAACTTATGAATTTGAACATGCTTAGGTTAGGTTAGCTTAGGTCAAGTTAGGTTAGGTTAGCTCTGTACACGCTTTTGTCGTAACGTTCTAATGTCAGCGCTCTTTTGTCCTTTGCGCCTAAGTCAGTGTGCCATCCCAAACATTTTAATTACTCATACAACAAACTTCGGCTTAATTATGTGACTTGAGTACATGTAATGTTTATGCTACTCTTCAACAGAATGAAGAATGAACGAAAAAATTTATAACCGACTTAGCGCCGACTTAAGTGAGTTCGGGATTCCACCCGGCAGCCCATCAAAAGCGCGCAGGACAAAATGCGCTGACAAAAGTGTGCAACAAAAAAACTTATGAACTTGAACATACTAAGATTAGGTTAGCTTAGGTCAGGTTAGGTTGGCGCGCTCTTTTGTCGTAACGCGATTATGTCAGCGCTCTTTTCTCCTTCACGCCTAAGAAGGTGTGCCATCACTCCAATTTTAATTGCTCATACAACAAGCTCCGGCTCAATCACATGACTTGAGTACATATATTGTCTATATGCCCTTCAACAGAACTTTGGAGGAAAAAAGCTATCGTTCAACTAATCACCGATTAAGCACCGACAAAAGTTAGCGGGTGAGAAGCGAGCCTTATCCGTTGAACCCTTAACGGTACGCGGTATCGTAGAGAAAAATTAATGTTTTTTTTTTCAAAAACAGTGTGGATTTCTGCATCCAATTGAGGATGCAGAACTCCACACTGTAAGCTTCTCGTCCAATTCCATCCACTTTAAGTTTTCTCCCAACTATTATACGAAAGCGAAACAACGTCTGAAAAGCAGCTTTTGCTTTGGAGGACAAAAGGAAATGGAAAGCAACAAATCAAGGGATTAAGAATTTGCAGAAATATACGTTGGCATTAAATGTATATTCTCGTCGTTGTGTCTGTGCATTTTCATGCGGAAACACAAAAGCGATTTTTAGTAGAAAATGTTATGGCATCAAAAGGAGTAGTGGTATCTAAATGTGTGTGTGTGTGCTCATCTCCAAACATTTTCTCCTATTCTCTCGGTTTCTGCCGCTTTCCGTCTTAATTGTTTCCACTTGAATCGTCTATTTAATTAACAGGATTTATTGGTCAAATAGCTCGTAATGATCTCGGTTAAAATTAAATACACGTCCGTAGATAGCATCTACGGAGCAACGAACGTAAATGCTTTCGTTTACGTACCGCTCTCTATACGTACGAAAATAATGAAAATGCTTAATTTGCTGCGCATTTTTAATTAAATCTTTGGAAAACGAATCTTGGAAAGTGACGCAGAACTGCATCGCCAAAAGGACTTACTTTGAAAGTCGACCTTTTTTTTTAAAAAAAACAATTTCTCCTTTATTTAGTCCTTCCCAATGGACCAATTTCGATTAAATAATGGCTTATGTTTCCTGAGAAACTTTTAAAAGGGTTGCTCCACATTCGCGATGAATAATTATAAATAGTTAAACAGATAATGAACTAAAGATAATTAAAGCTGGTGTTTCATTATACGGTGTATACATATACGCTATACGCTTTAAGCAGGTATATACCGAGGGAAGTTTCCGGAATAATTTATTTCACGTAATATGCCATATATATGGCCTTAAATAATTTTTACACCAGGGGCATTTTTATCCAGAAATCATATATGTGATCACGTTACCATGGATCTACAGTATATTTAAAATAGCACAAAAATGTTTGTATATATACATGTATAAGCTTACTTGTTTTCAGAGCTATATATGTAATTAAAAAAAATATTTTCCTGGTATTCTTCTGTAGCCTATTTAAAATAACATATACTATAAATAAATTACATGTAGGTCAAAATAAGTTTTTCATCAGAGTATGAAATTATATTTATAGAAAATGGCGAATTAGATGCAAAAATGCTAAAAATTCTTAGTAAAAACAATGTTTGATATATGGATAAGAAAAAATTCTTAATAAATACAAACTCTTGGATGTTATCTAGTAATTAATTCTAGGAACTAATCTAGGAATAAATCTATTAACTAAAAAATTTTATTAGGTTCATTTTTTCAAATTATTTCGCAAATCTACGAAATTCAAATACAATTAGAAAATATTAAGAGTATTTTTAATTGAATTTGATTATTAAATTTAAAAAAAAACAAGAAATTGAATTTATAAATTTGCTAAATTGTGTTTAATGCATACAAATTTTGGGACAACTTTTTTAAATAAAATATTTGTCGTTTTTAAAAATATTAAACAGTAAAACTGTATTATAACACATATAAACATATATAGCTTACTTGTTTTCAGAGCTCTATGTAATTAAAAAAAAATATTTTCCTGATATTATGCTGATTTAAAATTTAAAATGGCATATACTATAAATACTTTTTATAGTAATTATACTAAGTAATACATGTATATATCTATAATATATTTATGAAAATTTATAAACTCTATTTAATCTCATAATTAACAATTGCCTTAGGTTCGTAATTCCAAATGATTCCTCACATGGCTGGTTATCCAATTACAAAGTGTATTTTTTTGATAAATTAAGGATGTGAAATAAAATTCCACCCTTTAGTCGAACGGACATTTGCGGTAATCCTTTTTTATATATAAAAGTGCGCTAGTGCGGGCTATAAACATTCACGCGATTCGCATGCAGACATCTTTTGTAAAAAGCAATTTAAGAAAAAGAAATAAATCTTTAATACAGCAGCTTTTAGCAGTACTTAGCATTGCTAATGATGTTTCTTCCCCCAGAGGATAAGATACAAAATGTATCTCACGCTCTCGAATGATATCAAAAAAAAAAAAAGAGGCTGAGCTTAGACATCGTAATAATAATCGAGCCCCATTTTACCAAACAACTCGAAAAGGTGACGGCGATATCGAGTGGATTATTACTGCCAAGAATATATCTCGGCTTTTTCATGCCAACTAACATTTATAAATTAAAGATTAAGAGGCGTGCGAATATAGGGCACAATGGGAGAATTATATTATTAAGGGACTCTCGGATATATGGAAAAGAGATGAGAGAGAAATCTCAGAAAAATAACACCGCAGATAAGTCCAATATAACTCCGATGTGTTTAAGATTTAACACGGCGAGGAAAAACGCCATTACACATAGCACTTATTAGGCAAAAGAGAGAAAGAGCATATCTAGTCCTCGATTAAATGGCGAAGTACAATGCTTTACAGCCCTTTGTTTTGCATTTTTACGAGCAATAGTGATGCGAAGAGGATGAGAGAAATAAAAAAAAGATCAAAAAGTAGCACCATCAATTAAAGGAGAAATTCGAGTGCATTAATACGTACACCTCGTTACTAACACATCGTCAGAATCAAAGCATCGGAGAACAATGACATGATGGAGATTTCTACAACAATCTTTGTAGACTAACATTCCGCGGACAATAGGCGAAGTTTTTGTTCATCGAATGGATTTTACCATAGAAGATAAGGGAAAATGTCATAACTGGGGATAATATACAAGATCGTATGTTACGCGATAAAAATAAGGGCTCTATGATGGAAATTTATCATACGGTAATTAAAAGGTGCAATATTAAGGTACTACGATGGTGCCATTAACGTCCTTTGAAATAATTGCGGTAATCATTTTTGTCATCGTAACTCTGTGATTTAGTACTATTTCGTAAAAGTCAACCGGTTAACTGGTTGCTCAGAAATTTACGATATCACGTGGCTCAAAACAGCCACCTGATTGGATCATGGCTGGCATAGAAAGTACGCGACCAAAACGGTGTGTACACTTAGTCTGTGCATACATTTCCTGCTCAGTGCAACATGCGCAATGAATGTAAGAAAGAACGTGACTATTGTTTGTTTGTTTGGTTATTTTTTACGTTGGCCTATTTCTGCACACGAGGGCTAAACACCAACGCCACGGAAAGGGCCTCCTTCACCTCCCTGGAAATTTTGCCTATGAGGGAAGGACTTCCACCTCCTCTCGAAGGGACTTCCACATGCAGAGAGCAAAAGGGGATCTACACGAAACCTTGGTTTAAACTCTCATTCGAAAGAGCCGCCACTTTGGGAATTTCGCCCTTTCGAAAAATTCCCACCGACCTTGACCAGGGAATCCCACGCCCTGGGATCAAGAGGCAAGCGAGCAACCACTCGACCATCGGCGCCGGCAGGACGTGACTAGCCATACAAAATGTATGACGAACCTTATAGTACCTCTAATATTTGATAGATATAGTAACGTATCGTATACAATGCTACGTCATTCGTTTCGCGCTGCACGTGCACAGTACAAAACACACCATCGGACCAGAATCGTGCATGACAAGCAGACGCGCATATCATGCGCATTAGTGGTTCAGATAGCGAAAGTTAGCAGACGATTCAGTGCAAAATTATGTTGCACAATTTCCGAATTGTTGCTGCAAATTGAAATTTGTTCATACTAAGAAAAAACTTGTAGGCCTTGCTGTTTCTTAAACAACGATTAAAATCTCTGCATACTGTTACTTTTGCGATTTCATGTTGACACATACGGGACTCCGTAGAGAGGGCGCTGGCAATTGCAAAATGACGACAAGAGGGCGCTAGTGATTTTATATAATTTGGGCATTCTGAAACTACTCCTGACTTAGTTTAAATTCCGAAACCATCCACTGGGTCTATCTGTTAGAAATCATCGTAAAATCCAGCAGATTGCTATCAATACTAACCAAACTTTTATAACAAAATTTCCTTATTTTCTTTACTTTTCCATACTATCATTCAGACTGCGTGACCGGTTGAGTCTTGCAGAGCTCAGACTTTCTAGTCAAGTATCGGCATGGTATAAATTCAAAGATGAAAATTGAAAAACTTAAGTTTTCTTAAGAATTTTTTACAAATTTTCAACCATTTCTTCTGAGTTAATTTTTTTCTAATTCCTCTCTGATTAACTTGCAGAATACAACGAAAACATGTTAGCAACGACTTCTAGTCCTACTGCAAAAGTCTTTTCAAGCCTAACTACCTGTTGTTTTACTATAAACCATGATCTCGTTTAGGAGTTTCGTAATAATTAAGCTCGGATTGCATATATCGACCTCATATTGCTCGACTCGTCATTAATAGTAAATTAAGACGCCATTCGTTTAGCCTTTAAGATGTTCACCCGCTGCGATGACGATGATAAAGAGAGGGGAAATCCCCTCAAGCATTCGTTCGGATGTCATTATCTGCTAGGAGCATCTATTTGTAGGCCATAAAGAAGAATTAAAACGACGAAAATTAAGATATTTTAATAAATGAACGCCGTGTTCAAAACGCGCTACACTTTTAATCCCCCGATTTATGACGCCTTAAATCCATTATGATCCATTGATTCAACAAAAGCACGTTCAAACTTATAACCTAGAAATATATACATATATGCTCCACATTTAGAAGTACCTACACACAAAAAAGTTTTAATTTAACCTCGAAGAGTTAATTAGAAAGGACGAAAAAAACAGACTTAAAAAAATAACACATTTATAATTAGAAATGCATCTTTCTTAACTCACTTAATTGGAGGAAAATTTTATATGTGAAATACAACGACTATACAAAATGCACGTGACATTAATGTCCATATATATCCCGGTCATATTAATAACAAACAATCAATCGATTCAATACCATACACTGTATATACATACAGCACCGAAATGCCATATGACATGTTACGTGTATTAAGAATCAAATATTTATAAATTGTGGATTTGATTCTATTAAAACGAGAAAATGTATAACGATCATGATAAGGAATAAGAGGTCGTTAGTCATACATGGAAATAATGTTCACACTTAGCACCTAAAATAACATAACCTCCATATCGAATTTCATTTTTTGCATTTGATTCAGAAATGGCGTGACTAAGGACAATTTTCAGTTTTATAGAGATATTTTTACAATATGGACATCCGCACCCATTTACAACTGGAGTTATATAAATATACCAGTTATACATCCGAGTATGTATATTGTATACATTATACTCACTGTTCTACATACGAAAATATGGAATTTATTATTTTTGGACAAATAGATAAAGACATCAACAGGAAATAAATAAAAAATACAGTAGGCCTACATGCATTGTCTCACTAACTTACCAACATGGCGTATAAATATTACATTTTTCACTAGATTTTATGAGTAAATTCCCTTAAACTTTAGTTGCCAAAACGTTTTTATACTACATACCGCCCACTTTTTCACTGAAATTGTGAACATACCATATTTACATTTTTCACTAAGAGCCCCACTTTTTCCTTTAATAGTTTTTATCCTTACAATTAAACATGGGTGGGTCACATCATATTAATACTGCACACTAATCTCCACTTTTAATATTTAATAGTCTATTAGCATACCCCTACACCGTAATTGAAAATATCTTAAATTATGATGTCCAAATAATAAGATGCAAAGAAATGCATCTTAATTTCACCACTTTTTTAAACTGAAAATTAGTTGCATCTTTAAATAAGACATAATTAAATGAAATAAATGCAAAATATGTATCTTAATTTAAGTTAAATTTGAGAAGATGCATCACACTTAAATTCATGGATATGTTTTAAAATGTTTTCAATTGCAGTGTATACAGTGGTGCACCCAAGTCTGCAATGACTCAGAACTCTCCTTCTCCCCCCACCCCTAACCCCCACAAAGTCATGACTCATACACTCCACCCCCTTGATGCAATATTTTTTCGGTTTAAAATGATTGACATATATTGTTAGCTATTATACATAGGGGGTTGTGACATAATGTATTTTTTTTAAAAAAAGAGACCCCCTCCCAATCCTCCTCCCCTAAAGCTCCAATGACGCAATTTCACTAGCGTTTATATGAATATTTGTGTAATATAAGACAAATATCCAGTGATTCTAGTAATGCACGCATACAGTATATATATTTTAAACATTTTAATATTGAAATTTTATTCTTCAACTTAAAGATTTGCCACAATGTCGATTTAGAGTAACAGCAACTTTCTTATCTGGCTTCTATCTGCAATATGTCAACTTTTTAAGAAAACACTGTCTTATACAGAAGTAAGCTTTTGACATTCTTCTCATATTTCATTCGAGATGAATTAAAAGATAACCCTCGTTTTAAGTTATGAAAGTTGACGAAATAAAACCTTAGGATATAAACCCTATTACAAATGGTCCAGCTTCTCTTTTAACGGTCATTAGTGGTCAAGTGTATCTTCCCACTTCAACGACTCTCTAATTTACTTTATTGGATTCTAAACCAAGATGTCTCGTACGAGTAACATAATTATTGCAATCGTTATTTTAATGGGTCGTTATGTCCCTTAAGCCCTTAAAAGCAACTCGGCCATTATACCATATGTATTGTATATACAATATACAGCTTCCTCGTAAGATGGAAAGATTAATTTAGGAGTTTTCCGGATAAAACAATTGTTATAAAAAGCCAAAATGTTGAAATGTTGAAATGTTAGCACTGTTTGGCAATAGTTCTTGTAAATTGTAAAAAATGGAGGAAACTGTACGTGATTTATTTATAACATATCCCAAAGACGTTTCCATCATTTCATACGCATCAACAGAAAGCTCATTTTAAGTCGCTATCTAGAGACCAGAAACGTAATTCGGTCTGTTAAACACAGCAGCAAATCCTTGTATCTTAGCATTGTGTAAAAGTACATTGGTAAAATGCGCACTTTTCAGGTTTTAGACAAACTCAATTCCGTTGTCATAGATAGATTAACTAAGATTAATCGACTTTATACGAGCGTCTCAGATTGGCGATAGAATTGGTTAACGCTATTTAAATAATTTGTTTAGGCATTGGTGCGTATTTAACGCTGGATATATCTAGGTTAACTACTTCTTACAGGCAACATTTAAAGTTGTGCAAAGATGGAGAAATTGCAGAGAAATCCAAAGCCTTCTTACAATTAAAATCAAAAAAACTATTAAATATTTATCTGGCATGCGTTACAATACCACTCAAATACCACTGCAATAGACAAATCTGGGCGATGCATATACATGTGTGCAAAATTAGTCAGAAAACGCATGTGATATCTAAATTAAGTAAGGTGGAATACCAATAGAAATTTGACAATCACTAAAAATATTGCATAAGCCTCGCACAACAACTCACTAAAGTGTCAAATAAATAGTGAATGACACACCTTATAAGGGATAAACAAGTATGCACACCTCGTTTTGTTTCTGGTCCACGATGGCACCTCGTGGCCGAGGGACGAACTCCTCCCACATCCGTGAGGTGGCGTTGTGAGCGCACCGGGGATACAAAGAAGGCGATGTGCCACTGGATTGGATTGGATTGTTGTAGCATTTCCTTTGAGACGGAAGCTCCTGTAGGGAGCGCTACCATACACTAGACTTTCCCTGCACCTCTCTACCCTGCCCTGCACAATATATGGACCTACCTTTCTACCTCACCCCTCTCCTATTCCCTCTTCTAAGGTTTCCTCATTTGGCCGAGTTAAATTTTGTTTCAGTGTCAACTACACTTTAAACAGTCGCACGTTTAGCTTTCTTCCCCATCTGTGAGGTGGCGCTGCTAGTGCGCTGGGAACCCAAACAAAATAGAATAGCATAGATGTTTTTACTCCTTTCAAACGGAGGGCCCAAGAATGGACCAATGAGCACTAGTGTGCCACTCTGCTAATAGTGATCATAGTAAAAATAGTATCTATGTGCTGGGCACAGTAGATGTTACAGGGGGATTGTCGTTAGGATTAGGCCTTCTATTATTACAGCAATGCCTAAGGTGTCTTCATTTGATCAGCCTTTCTTTTACTTTTGGTAGAAAGTATGTGCCACTCTACACTTAGACTCCCCCAGTCGCGAGGTGGCGTTGTGAGCACACCGGAGATCCAAGGAAGACGATGTGCCACTACACTTTAGACGGTCGCACGTTTAACTTTCTCCCCCATCTGTTAGGTGGCGCTGCTATAGTTCGCTAGGAACCCAAACAAAACAATGTGCCACTCTACGCTTAGACTCCCCCAGCCACGAGGTGGCGTTGCTACGCTTAGACACCAACTTATAAAATGCCGTCGCAAAGTCAGCATACTGGTTCAACCTTTATACTTGCCTTAAAGTGCTTCACCCTCTTTGGATGACAATAGAAGGAAATATGATGGGCAATCCATAAATTACGTTTCTCTATATGAGATAGGAACGTATAAAGGGCAAATTACCCCTCAGAAACCTTCGCGGGGGTGCATAGTATTCAAACACAGAAAGAATCATAAGCTCATTATTATTTATATACATTAGATGCATCATTATTTAAACAAAATATTAAATAAAAGAAATGAAAACGATGTATTTTAAGTTAAATTTAGGATCATATGCATTAAAACGTCTTATTTCGTAGACAATTTTTAAGATGTTTTAATTTGCAGTGTACTAGAGTCTAGAAATGGCATATTGGTCTACATGTATATACAATTTTTAATTAAGCACTTTGAAAAATAAGATGAGCACTGGATGTCTGAATACTTACAATTTTGTAATCGGGCTCTCAGAAATAAATGAGAATATTAATACTGGAATGCTAAAAAGCGGATATTCTCTATATTGCGAGGTTGATCAATTTAAGTATGTTTACAGCTATCTTAAGAATCCTATTTTAGCCAAGTATTTTAATGAACATTTTTGGACGAAATTCTCGAGTTGTTTGTAAACATTAGAGAATCGATCAATTATCGTATATCGAAGCACATGTATACCGGTACATCAAAGACAACATTTTTGCGAGCCAATATAATGAAATAGATTTTTATATCTTATATTGTTTATGTAATAAAAACTCCAGGTAAACCCAAATGTAAAACCTATAATGTATTCGGTATACATGAATATACATTAGGCTAGTCGCATTTGCCACATATAACCATATGTGTGGAACGGCAGCACGTCTAAACAGTGCAGGAATAATCGCGCCGACATTATCGCGCGATTATGTTGGCGCCAAAGCATTAGCGCAACCTAACCCCGCCCTAACCAGTGCTAAATGTTTCGTACCGGATAGATTAGTTTGGGTTAGGGTAGGGTTGGGCAGCGCAGCAGGCCGTAACCAGTGAGTGCAAACCTAAAAATCCCTACTAAACCTAGAAATTCCTCCACTCCCCCTAGTTGGTTATGCAATTTATATACAATGTATATGCTTCCATATATGAGATGATTATCTGATCATATGTGCAACATTTTCGGGGTCTGTTTGATTATACCTATTATTAAGCTTTTAAATGATGCATGGATTCACGTACTGTATACGTACATGTACATGGACTATTGTTAAATTTAAAATCATTATTGTTAAATCAGGAATTGCAATTCCTGATTTTATGACCATTAATGATGTAAATTATTATTTAATCTCAGACCAGTTATGGAATGATTATTTTGTGGTAATTTTAGTTGGTCTTTTTTTTGTCATAAAAATGACGTCATTATTTAGTCAAAAAGAGACGTCATTTTTTGGTGATAAAAAGACGTCATTTTTGGGTCATTTTTTGTTTATATTTAGTTGGTCTATTTTTAGTCACAAAAATGACGTCATTTTTTGGTCTATTTTTGGTAATTTTTAGTTGGTCATTTTATGGTCTTTTTTTTTGGTAATTTTTAGTTGGTCATTTTTTGGTCACAAAAATGACGTCATGTTTTGGTCTTTTTCTGGTAATTTTTAGTTGGACATTTTTCGGTTACAAAAATGACGACATGTTTTGGTCATTTTTCAAGTTGGTCATTTTTTGGTCATACAAATGACGTCATTTTAAGGTCATTTTCGACGTAAGACGCGTTTTTTTTTGAAAAAATGACATCAGTTTGACGTCACTTTTGTTTCCCCTTGCTACTTGAGTGTGAAGTTATAACTCCGCAAACTATGTACAAGACTTTAAGAAACAACTGTTTAATATTTTAATTAAGCAGTTTACAATTTTTTTGCTCAAAAGGTTGCTATTGGAAAAGAAGTAAAATAATAAATAAAGGTTGTATAGTGTGTGTCGATCTTACCTTATATAGGTTGTTGCATCATCGCCTCGCCTCGTGCAGTTTGCATCGAAATTCCCGTTGAATTATGGCCAAAGTAAAGCGGATTCCTTCGCAATCCATTGAATCGTACTCTGGAGATTCAATGTTTGCACACTCGAACAAAGTCTGGCTCGCGTGATTTGCATATTGCTATGGGATTCAAACGTGGACAAAAGACCGAAATCGCACTCCTGGGATAGTCATCCTATCCATTTCGATATGGCCGAGGACGGGAACATCCCTTCTCTCGCAAAATCTTCTCACAAATTCGATTTGAACTGATGAAGAAAAACAAAACAAGAAATAAGTTATGATAAACATTTCAAATAAATTCAATATTTCAACTGAAAACAACAGCCTTAAATTTCAAATGTACAGTGTATGCATTCGTTTTTTGAAAAACACATTCCTATCCAAACTTTCATTTAAATACACGTAACGAACGTGTAATATACTGTATGTTAAAGCTAATCTAAAAAAATGTATATTTTAAAGTTAATTTAGAGTGAAATACATGGTATAATTTCGCTTACAGAGGATTAAAATCAAAATGATATAATAGTAAGCATTCAGGTTACATGTACATGTACATGTATATTATACAATGAAAATTTTGTCGAAAATGCACTTCAAAGTAATATACATGTATTTTATCATAATGTATTTTTACACTGTTTAATGTAGGCCTACCTCATAAATATTTGAAGGTACATGTACAGTACATGTGTTAGTACATGTAGTTGGGATTTTATTATAAACTATGGTTTGAATTATAATGTACATTATATTATACAGATTATATAAGAAATATTAGTATCATATGCAAATGATTGAATATGATTTCTATTAATAGACATATTTTCACACGAAGGTCTCAAGTTCAGATAAATCAAAATGTTGATTCATAAGCTGTGATCACGGAATGATCACCTTCATGTACTGTAGTTGAAAACTGATTTGCATAAATTTCATCTAAATCGATTGAAATGTGTATTTATAAGCCGTTTTCAATTACAGTTTATAGGTTGAAATCCACTCCATGATTAGAGCTAATCTATTCCTGTTAGGGTGCGTTCACATGGTCAGATTTTTGTCTGCCAGATTCCCAACACCAACTGTCTGGAAGATTTGTATGGCAAA
>JAQGCC010000933.1:0-28408 GCA_034698905.1 Xestoiulus laeticollis
TATTATAACAAGTAGTTTTTTTTAAAAGTATGTATCAAAATTTCCCTCATAGCAAAACATGCAGTTCAGAGTCAGTTTAGTTTCCCCTTAAAAAAATTCTTTTCATAAATAAAATTACAATGTATATTAATTTCAACTTTTTCAAAAAAAATTAAGTTAATATAAGCAGCATATTGTACATGTACTGCTAACTAAAATACAGTCCACTTACAATTAATAGTCAGGTATTCTGCATTCGAATAAATATTTGTTGGTGGATCATACGCGGCATAGTAGCACCTGTAGGTTTATAGGATGGTCGAATCATAAAATTAAGTCAATAATTCAGAGAGGATTTTTAAATCTATATGCACTTACTGTATGACAACTGATGGATACATGGAAAGATCTGCTCGAAATGTCAGAATTGCAGAATTATTATAAGTCCCATCAGATTTTCTCACGGACGAAGCGCTAGTTGCATTAATATATTTTCCACCCAATTCAAAACCAAGAGTAAGTTCAGCCGAACTGAGGTTTGTGCAATTTGCAGTGACCACAATGTCACTCTCAGCTTTATTTTTGTCCAAACTTAATTTCGGATCTAAATATGAAAATCGCAAAATATAGCAATTAAAATGCATTAATTCTACATTATACTTATTTCATGGAAATGTAAGCGCTATTGAATACAAGTGTTTGCTTAAGAGTGTTGCGTACCAGATTTAGCCTTTATTTCTCAATTTTTTTATTTAATTTTAGAAACTGTTAAGAACAAATGGAATGTACGAGGACCTAGCATAAATATTATATTATTTCTTTATATATGTGTATATTCCATTTCATGGAAATATGTCGTGTAAAGGGTCTAGCTGGTATTAAACTTTACGGAAAAGGTTCCATGAAATGGAATATACATGTAAATGTATACATAAACAACAACAAATTAAAACAGTAAATAGAATATTTATGCTAGGTCCTCGTACATTCCATTTGTTCCTTTTAGTTTCCAAAATTAAATAAAAAAAAATGTTTTAGAAAAAAAAGGCTAATTCTGTTATGCAACCCTCTTAAAAGAGTATATACGCTAACTTCAGGTTGTTTTATTAGTTTAAATTTTAAAAATGTAAATCTAATATGATTGGCTTACCGTCACCAGGATAACAAGCAAGGACAGACTCACTGTCGTGAACTGAAACACCATATGGATAATCACATTCACACGTTTTTGCGCTACAAACACCTCTTAGAGCAGCGCACTCCTCTGAGACCTTGCAAGGTTTACCATTTGGAACCCCTGAAAGATGAACAATTTTTACTTCGACTGTATATCTGTACTATGCAATCTCTGTGAAATGATCACTTATGTATTTTTATACCAATCGTGTTACGGTCAAATTTGAATCTTTGGTACACAGGAAAAATTGCTGCTGAAGAGTTGTGGTACTCTGCATAACATAAATAATAGCCGGCGTTGTAGGTTGTCAGCACCAAAGACATGTTTTCTTGTCCGGGCGATACTTCTATTAATTCAGTGCCTTCTCTAATGATAATCTCATTTGTTGTTATGTTGTTAGCATAATCTGAAATGCGTAATTCGTTTTAATTTGCTTTAAACTTATAGCTGCTCGTGCTCTATTTATTTATAGCAAGTTAAAATGTTCAGTTTAACTTACATAGCCACATCGATGAATTCAGTTTATACATGTACGTGTCGCCATGAACAATTGGGCACGATAAAGTACAATTTTCATATTCATATAAATCATCAGGGGAACAGGTGATAGCTGCATTCACGATGTTAGGTTCATCTGATGCTCCTGTAATACAATTATCGAAAATTACGTCCACAAATTTCCAGGAATAATTGACTGCCTTCTTAGTATATATGTGTATAGGCATTGTGTCTTGACACTATTTTAATCGATTATATGTATAGGTTCTATAGCAATCAAACTCCAACTATTCTTGACCAAGAATCGGGTACAAAGGGATTACCGTTGAGAGAAAATTTCCATATTCTCCCGGATATCAATGCTATCAACATGGCAAAAAAATTTAAAGGATAAGACATATCCTATTAAACCCTATACATATCCATATAGAGTTAATCAACGTTTGCAATTTCAATCAACACTGAGCTTTTGTGAAGGCTGAGTTTTACTCGAGTTATGTAGTCTATATACATGTATATGAGTCTTAAAATCAAACAAAGTTTGTGAAGTTGACATCTTTATCCTCCTTGTGTACATTTCCTGTATGGATCATGTACATCTGATTAATATACCCCTACCCTCTTATGTTTGTTATTCTTTAACGGTCCTAGATAAAAACCTACGTTTACATTGTATACTTGCCTAGATTTGCCGTAGAAGGTTGATTTAGCAATGTTCTGATTTCAGGAATGGATTCTGCAACATAACGGCCTCTGAAATTTTTGACAAAATATTTTAGAGATGTGAGAAGTTTAATATTAATAAAAGCTAACTGAAATTGGGTCAAATATGCATGCACACCATGCTACAAATAACATGAAAAGTGTAGTAAAATTAATAGCATTGTATGGACATTTTTATATTGTAAAAAATGATGCAAGTCATCTATAATTTGTAACTACGTATAGGCCATATATACAGGTACATTAACATCATATTATAATGGAAGTTTTTCCAATTAATGGTTGTATGGTTCCATATAATTCAAATTTTTATTTGCTCTGAAACATAATGTATCTCCCATACACGATACGTCAGTTAATTGACTGGAAATCGTTATGGTTCAGTATACTTAATAGTGATTTTATGAAGCTAGAATAATACAATGGAGTTTGCATGAATTCGTTTGGGTGATTTAAGAAAATAACTTAAACTTACTTTATCCATGATCTATTGTTTGTTTTAAACAACCTTACCCCTAAAGGGTAACCGTCTATGCTTTTTGTCAGCTCTGCATCTTGTGTTGATGTGTAATTAAATGAACTTATCACACGATCTGGCGCTGCGAAACGAGGATTATTATACCATTATTATTATTCATACACAATTCTAATCTTAATTACAATTTCGAAAAGAGTCACGATGGAAAATAATTCTCAGCCATTTTCGAATGGTTAATGTAATAAATCGGCCATTTACGTTTGAATTGACAGTTCCATGTGAAAAATCTGAAGCTGCAACATGAAGAAAAGCAATTCTTATTTTTATAACACTCATATAATGGGTTCATCCATTTTGTCATTTTTTAAAAAAAAAGTCAGACTGGATTTTTCTTTAAATTAAATTTTTAAGACTCGAATAATGGACTGCTTAAATTGATCGATAATATAATGTTTCAAATAGTATAGTTTAAAAAATACTTCCATCCCATCTATGCATGCAATTGAAGCCTTTTTGTGTTCTGGCGTTAACATAATAACCATTTTGTTAACAGTTGAAGGAAAAAAACATTGTGTTTTCGTTCCTACTTCCAATTTTCTGCACTTTCTCTATAACTAGATTCCAATGCTTTTCATTGTAATCTAGTTGTCTACTGTTATAAAAAAATAAATATGGTCTACAATTGTACACCAATTTGATAACTTACCATTTATAGAAACACCAAGCTGAACAAAACCAATAACCACAAAAAAGTAGATAGCACTTTTTCCTCTGTTCCCTTCCATCGTTGGTTGTTTTTGAAATGAAACACCTAGGTTCTGAAATATAGTTAACCGATTCGTTTATATATAACAATAAATGCATTAAATTTTAAATATTCCAGTTGTTGTGTAGTTGCTTTGTTCCGAAATACTATTGTGGTTGTAAAACATATTGACAATTCCCTTATCGTTACATATTTTCGTAGCTTAGGGTTAACTATATCTATAGTAAAGCAAATACGGTATAATCATATTTTATATAGGTATGTGTACCATGTGTAATAATGTATTGGCAGTTAAAACCGTGATTCATTTACAATCTTTTACATAGAATTGGGTGGCAATTTATTAGCAACAAATTAGGATTGTTTGGGTTTCACAATTCTATATACATGTATGATTTTTCCTATGACATCGACATTGACGACACCAACCAGTGTAAAGCTTCAGATGGATTCATACAAACAATGTTTAGAATGATTGTTAAATGATGAATCAGTAATATACATGTAGTCATAAAAAAATTCCGAAAAATCATGAGTTTTTTTCAATTATAATATTGAATAACATTTGTTTGCGAATTTTACATAACGAATTATTGTTTATAATTAAATTTTAAATATTTTATGTACTATGGTTTTTTAATTACCGGTCGTATTCAAATCTGCTTTAAGAAACATTTCAGAAATGGGCTAATATCTATATGTTGGCTCAGAGAAATTGACAATTAATGTATATCTCTAGATCGTGGAATCTATATGTTATTAGGAACATTTTTGTTTACTATTATTCTCGAATAATTACTTCTATACTTTTTTGATAGACTAAAACTTTCCGATTTACATAGCTGAACAGTAGAGCGAATTTTTTTTTTTTTTAAATTGCAAAAAAACGATATTGCACGCTCCTTTTTTACCAATTAGCTGCTTATTAACATAGTGTACAATGGTCGCTTTCAGCTAACAGTGGACTAATATTGTTCAAAAACAAGGATAAAGAATGGTGTTCATACAATATGTGCACAGTGTTTTTGCTATAATATGGTGTTTGTTCATGCCAGTTGTATGTAAATTTGAAAAATCTATATAACAGATGATAGGTAAATTCACATGTACTTGTATATACAAATGTATAGGGGGTGCCAAATTAAAAGTGCCACCCAAAATCAGACAATCATTTTAATTTAAAAAAAATGTTTAATGCACTACACAAAAAAAATACATGATGTTTATTTATCGATATAATTTACTTAAACGTTGAGACATTTATCCCACCCTGTTGCAAAAAGATACTGGGACCAGTATTCCATAACACAGTATAATATTGGACCATGTTCTTTTTTCCCTTAGGGTCCAGTAGGATACTAGGTTATATGGAATACTGGTCCACTATCTTTTTCCAATAGGGTAGCGTGACAATAGTTTGAGCATCCTTTCATTATACTGCTACTTAATTGACAAGTTGCTTGAAGTATTCTACAAAGGTACATTACAATTCCTCCGATAATAAATACCAGGCGATTGTACTATACATGCACATGTACATGTTTCTGCAAATATTTATGCTGCAAGCTGATATATATATATATAGTATCATAAATTGGGATAACGGATAACTTTGTCCTCACAGATCATAATTATGTTAGCTTTTATGATTTTAGTCAAATAACAGTAAATCAGTTGTCAATTGCGAAATTTTTCCAGGAAATATGACTCCTGATAGTCTCGGAAATAGTTTCAAAGGTTTCTCCATAGTTGTAAATGTTCATATTTTTAAAAAATGACTGAGTGTCAAACATGAAAAATTCAATCCAACGTACGTGCAACAAACAAGCAAACAATAAATGTGTTTCAGATTTTATTTTAAAAATACATTTATATTAATATTTATAATAATTATATATGGAAAGTATTTTTGTTGCATTAATATTTCCGTCATGGAGTATATATACTGCTTTATTGAAGATATATTGTCCGATTATTAATGCCTGGGAAAGTGACCACCTCAGCATGGTGCACACTTTTCATAAAATGGCTTTAGAGCAACACATTTCAATTATAAAATTTCTCTATATAGTGAACACCTGTTCATTGTTATCAGTGACTAGCGTGTAGTGCGTGCCATCTTTTGTGGCAATATAACCAAAGAAGAAAGAAATCTTAGTAAATTATCACAGTACATTGTATATTCAAAGGGAAGTGAAAGTTTTGCAAATATTTTTGGTTGGCCCCTTAAAAGGTTTATTGCATTTAAGTCAATATATACAGTATATGCCGTATTATGCCAGTAGACCTATGGATAAAAATAACACAATATTCATTAGATCCACCCTATAACAGGATTTAAATATAATTGTGAAAATTGTTATTGTCATAGGTCATGCCTCTGAAGCAATTCCAGAATTCTGAGATCATTGAAAAATCTGATTTACTAGATTTTTGTATGAAAATAGGGATTCCGGTATTGGTCTCTTCCGGTATCTTCTACACGTACAATTGTATACTCGTATATGTATATAATAATATTTCTTCTCGAGTGCTATCCGAATTGGTTGAATGGGCTTTCAAAGTCTTCACCCGAGCTTTCGTTGATTCAATTTTACCATTGATGTTGGTTAGGTCTATATATGATATATAATATTACATATGTACATACATGTATGACTTAATCTTTGAGATGCATTGAATGATTTGCCGTTTCAACCTTCCAATGAAACATTATGAATCTTTGCTATTCGAACAACTTTCTACATAGTAAAATTTCAATATTGTTTTTCCGTATCTTTTAGAAGGAAGACACTAGACAAGTAAAGACATTTTTTGCAATGGACAAGGGATCCGCGTTACGTACAGCGCCCCCTTGTGGTAGTAAGTTGCAATTTTCCTAGAGGATAGAAACACGATTTTAACACAGAATCATATTAGAAATAAACCTTTAAATAATAATATCTAGCGATCTAATGATACCAAAATGAAACTTTGGGAAGTTTAAGATATATACGAAATAATTTTTTTTTTAAATTTTTGAGTACTGTAATAACTTTTTGAAATATTAATGAAGAAACCATCTTCATTGCTTGATAATGTACTGCAACCTCCTCTCCCCTACAAGTTTTCAATTTTTATTTGCCACTACGTGGCGCGTGTAGCAATATTCGAGGTTCAATGTATTTTACTGAAATATGCTTTCTTATGGAGATTATTACATTTTCAGGTTGCTTCTGCCCAACTCGTAATATTGGTATCTGCATGTTGAAATATGCAGGATGAACTGCACTTGGCACCGTGTTAAATACTTCTCCCATTGCATCCATTAAGGCGCGTCTACATGTACCAAGCAAACATTTCACAAAACTGGAAACTGGAAACCGTTTCCAGTTTCACAAATTACTTTTCTTGAAACTGATTTTATGAGATAGTTTCACCTAAAAAACGGTTTCCGATACAGTTTCTTTGGATCCAGCAAGTGGCGGTCCACATCAAAGAAAAATCAGTTTCAGAAACTGGTGTATCAGAAACGCTGTGAAACTGTTTCACGCCTAGCTGTTTCCAGTTTCATGAAACTGTTTGCTTGGTGTGAACGCACCTTTAGAAACCTTTTTAGATATGTAGAGAATCTAAAAGAAATTTAGGCACTTAGGCCTGCGTTATTTTGGATTACCCTTTGCAGATAAGCTTAAACATCATCATACTTATCAAGATTTAACAATTTCCTTACTCATATTTTCGAAACCTTTTGCAGCATGCAATTTGTGAAAAATTATTTTCCAAACGTTAAAATTTAAAAAAAAAATACATTTTTTTTTAACAAATTTTATTTAAAAAATCCGGTAAAATATGTTTATAAAACAGAAATATGATATTGTATGTTTTAACAATAATAACTTATGAGATAGTTTCACCTAAAAAACGGTTTCCGATACAGTTTCTTTGGATCTAGCAAGTGGCGGTCCACATCAAAGAAAAAACAGTTTCAGAAACTGGTGTATCAGAAACGCTGTGAAACTGTTTCACGCCTAGCAGTTTCCAGTTTCATGAAACTGTTTGCTTGGTGTGGACGCACCTTTAGAAACCTTTTTAGATATGTAGAGAATCTAAAAGAAATTTAGGCACTTAGACCTGCGTTATTTTGGATTACCCTTTGCAGATAAGCTTAAACATCATCATACTTATCAAGATTTAACAATTTCCTTACTTATATTTTCGAAACCTTTTGCAGCATGCAATTTGTGAAAAATTATTTTCCAAACGTTAAAATTTAAAAAAAAATGAATTTTTTTTAACAAATTTTATTTAAAAAATCCGGTAAAATATGTTTATAAAACAGAAATATGATATTGTATATTTTAACAATAATTTATTATTGAGCTGAATGTAATATGCATTTGCAAATATATCATTTATTTATACCACAGTGGATATTAATCCATCTTTTGTAATTTTGTTTTGCTTGAGTGTGTGGTTATTTTGGTTACTAAATTCCAAATCTGTTACAAGTTTTATTTCAGAATGAGATTGCCCTTAGTTGAATTTGTAATGGCCTCTGAGCAACTGGTTTTCATTGTTTAGTTGAAATCGAGGATTTTGTTGTAATATTGTTTGGTGTGAATTTTATCATATTGTCAGATTTTCATATTGATTTTGTTATTAATATGTTATTGTTGTATGAATGTGGGCTATTTGGATTATTTTGGTTCCAATCCCGAAGTTGGGTTTCGAACTCGTCACAAGTGTCGCTATGGGGAAATGCAGCTTGTGACGAACGACGTCTGGGAGGAAAACGTCTTTGAGCAAGTACATGTATCCTAGAACCGTCTCTGACCCTTCATTAGTAACAGCTAGTGCCAGATTTACCATATATGCAAACTAGGCACTGCTTAAAGGCCCCCACAAATTACAGCCCCCACAAAATTGTAGAAAAATTGAAAAATTGTAAAAAGAACTTGCAATAAATGTACTGCTGTTTTGTTTGGCATGTGCGCAATCCCTTTAATAAAAAAAATTTAGCATGCATTCCGAAAAAATGGGAAAACGTTGCCCTTTAGCCAGCCCCCACATATTTGAGCCTAGAGGCCCTCACAGTGCTTAAAATAGTGCTGATTGGTAACCAGCTGACATTAATTTGAGAAAAACGACTGATTTGTTGAGTATGTAATTAACTTTTGCTTTTCATAATTTTTATTTGACCATTATACATTATAAATAGCGATTAATTTGTAAATCAGATATAAGCTGTAAATTTCAAAGTGGCCATCCATATAAATCTGCTAGTAATCTTTCTGAAAAATGAAAAAGCGAAAAAATATAGCATTCAATCAACAATCGAGATTGTACCTACTGGTAGTGATTAAAATCATATGTATAAAACTTACAATTGAGAAAATCATTTTTAAAGTAGACGATAAAACGATGACAACAATACAAGAAGGATGGCCATGACCATTTCGTTGATTCCAGCTTTAGTAGAAGAACCAGGAGTTGGAGTAGGAGTTGGATCTAAATTGGTTTTAGAAAAATTGTTTCAAGTCATATTGGGATAGTTAATTTGGAATATATTAACAATGAAACAATGGCACACACACACATGGAATATATTAGTTGAATTAAGCAGGTCTCCTTTAACTACAACTACATTAGCAGCACTATTTATTTTGTCAATGCGCATGCGTGAAGACACTGTTAATGGGTTTGTGGTTGAGGGGAGACGACAATTTCAGTAGTTTATCGTGATACCACAGCGTCTTTGAGGATCATAACGACTTTTACGGCGCATGCGTAATAGTTTATCGTTCTCGTTAAGTTTAAAGAAAACCTGCCAATCCCTCTATTAGGAAGCACGTGGCAAATTTACCTTCATTTGATATGCATTCTACGGTAACGTTGCGGTCTATTACAGAAATAACATTCGGAAAGTTGCACTGACATATTTCATCAACGCATTGGGCGTTATAAGCAGCACACTGCTGAGATTTTGAGCAGTTTTCATCATTTGCAATTCCTGTAATATTAATATACATGACATTAAAACCAGTGAAAACTAGAACTGTGTATTTGCATTATTAAATCTTTAGTTTATTTGAAATTTAAAATAACTAAATCAAATTAGTATAATGTTATATGTTATTATAACCAAAATGTGCAACAGCTAAGTTATATAGATTTATTAATGCAACTTACCTTCCTCTACTTCAATTTTAAATCTATAAAATGCATCTATCAAATAATATTGTTCGCTGCTGTTGTATAATCCAAAACACTCGTAATATCCTCCATTATAATTTGTCAGTGTCAAAGATGTATTCTCTTTGGTATTATCCACTATGTGGATTTCCAAGCCATCCAGATCTACGCTTTCATAATCTGCAAACGCCGTATCTAAAATTCCAAACGATCTTATTAATTTGTTAAATAGGACTGGTAAAATTGGGTTATGTCAGGAAAGGTTTAGTTAGGTTAACTAAGTTGTACGGAGTTTTATTTTGTGCAATATTAATCATATTCTAGGATCATATTCTTCCTTAGTGTGCTGAACTGAAATAAGAATTTCTATTTACTTTAAATGATTGCTGTAGGGTTTGAAATAAAAATGTGCACATGGAGTCATTAATTGCCCCGAGTTAAATAAGTAATTGAATAAATTTGAGTTCAATCGTCATTTCTTACATTTCCATTCAGCTGTTGCAAATGCGTATGCCTCATTGTGTTGAAATTCACAGGATAGTGTGCATGTTCCATCATCATCAAAATCACTTGCTTCGCAGCCTGTTGCATGGATAACTGTGGAAAAATCTGCATAAAAATTAAGAGAAAGTGTTAGGACATATTTTTTTCTTCTAAAGTATGCACCTGTAATCCATGAATGCTAAATTAACGTAGTTTAGGCAGTTGGCATAATGGTGAAATTCAGTTTTAAGAATACCATATATACTTAATATACATAAATATACTTTAACAAGTTTACAAAAGCTGTTAAAATGTAGTTATTGCATGATTAAAAAGGCGAAATGCATTCGGTACATATCAATGCACCATCTTCAGTTCGGGAGGAGCAATAATCTTGGTTTTACAATTTTTTCTTCGAATTTCCTTTATCCTTAATTGATAAACTCACAACGTTTAAATGCATCTAGTTTTACTTACGGGTAATGTTCAGAGTAGCTTCGTTGGAGGAAACCGTAATCAATGGAGCATTCTCTGTTTCGTAGAAACATCTATAAAAAACGTTAAAGAAACATGGTCATTGCATAATTTTTTTTTGTGATTCTTATAATATACATGTATGTAGTGTTGTCAAGAAAGCCATAACCATGCCAATTTTAATACATGTAACAAAAACCGTTAACAAAAATGCATGTAACAAAAAACGTTAAAAAACATGATCGTTGCATAAAATAATATATTATTTTTGATTCTTATATATGTAGTTACACTAAAGTCGCAGAGTTAAATAAAACAATAGATTATACCAACTGCATCTTACTTACTGTATTTTAACTGATGGATACATAGAAGTATCGGATTTAAACTCTAGTTTTGCAGTCCTTCTGTATACTCCAGGAGTCACTTGACCACCAAACGACATTGTGGCATCTTTTTCTTTCCCATCGAATAGGAAATGCAGAATTGGTTTGCTGGCAGTGTCACTAAGGGCAGTGCAAGTTGCAGTAACCTCCTCGTTATCAGCGTAATCAGTACTTAATACTAGTGCAGGCACTATAATAAAATGCGAAAAAGGAATATAATAGATTAAAATTAAGTGCATTGGCATGTTCATCTAATGTGTAAACTACATACTGTATATACATGTACATTACATGTAAGCGCTACTGTAAAATATTCACAAGTATACAGTATGTATACATGTATGTAAGCGCTTGCACATGGTGGGCCTAATATCAAGTTTTTAATACACATGTATACAAATGTAGTATAGGGCCTGCATGTATATTTTTAATCCTGATTTTTGAATGGGCAAATTATCTTGTGCTTACTTACCGTCGCCCTGAAGGCAATTTGTGTTTTCTGCATCACCATATGGAACTCCATATGGATAGATGCATTGACATTTGTTGCGGTTACATTCAGCATGATAAGCTACACACTCTTCTGGTGCCGTGCAATCTCCACCTATAAATATTTCTAGAGAGAACCAAATGCACACATTTTAAACAAAGTTGTAATTCTAGATATACAGCATCTAGCCACCCGCGTCCTGCAGCGAAAGGTTTTCAGTACTTACCATCTTGATCATTATCAACTTTAAATTGTTCTGTTAACGAATATTCCTCAGTGGGTTTATCATCATTGATGTACACAGCTGTGCATTCGTAATGTCCGCTATAGTATTTGGTTAGCTCCAATGACAATTTGTCTTCGTTGTCGTTCACTTTCTCAAGCAACCCAGCTGATATAGATATGCTTTCAGCTTCGTTAATGGCGAAATCTGGAATTCATCAGTGGTTTTCATACTGAGTTTAATTTATTGATGAATGGGTATTGTAAAGATAACAAGTGAAATATACTTACATTTCCACTCGTGTGATTTAATTGTGTATTCCGCGCTGAATTTTGTGGTGCAGGTCAAAGTGCATGTTGCTTGATCAGCGAAACTGGCTGGGGAGCATCCGGATACATCATAAATTTCGGGTGTATCTAACAGTTGAGAAACTCAGATTATGTATTGCACGTATGGATTGGTAATGTCGATGAACTTGTTATACATGCACACATAATAACCTAAATGCATATCATATGCGATTATAATGCATGTATGCATGATTATGGCTATAAAGTAAGACCTATATTAAAAGTGCCCACTCAAAAAATGTGCTAAGTGGGTCACTGTATACAAGTGGTCACCATTAAGATAATGACATATTGTTGATAAAGTACTGACTAATTTTATAATTTTGATTCGTTTTTATCTAAATATTAAAAATCGTTTCTGCTTTTTTTTTCTGCTTCCAAAGGCAAACTGTCCACCAGATATTCGTTATTTAATAATATGTACACTGCAGGCTATATTTAATTTTATTTTACTTACGTGTGACCGTTAGTTTTGCTTCCTTTGAGTAAACCTTGGTCATTGTAGTTAGTTCCGTGTCGTAGAAGCATCTAAATTAATGTAAATCAAATCATTAAATTAATTAACACGCAAAAGTTTTCTTGATCCACATCAGTTGATCTACATCAACGTTGGTGTGAATCAGGTGTTATAACAAATAGGGCTAATACATTAATTATGAATGCCATGCAAGTATGCATGGTTCAAACAGTTTGGATAACCATGGTTTAAATAATGGTGGTTTGCAAACAGAAATTTTACTTACTGTATAATAACTGATGGATGCATGGCAGGGTCGGTGTCAAATTCTAGTTTTGCAGTCCTTTTGTAAACTCCAGGAGACACTTGACCAGCAAACGATATTGTGGCATCATTTTCGTCCCCATTAAATAGGAAATGCAGAACAGGTTTGATGCTAGTGTCACTAAGAGCACTGCAAGTTGCAGTAACCCTCTTGTTATCAGCCGAGTAAGTACTTAATACTAGTGTAGGCTCTACAATAAAATGAGGAAAAGGAGAAAATGTTCAAATGAAGTTCATCACGAATGTTTTCGTTAAATATACATGTACATGTTGTTATTGTAAGATTTGTACCGATACACATACATGTACTTGTATACGTTGTCAAGTTATTGTTAAATAGTGTCTTTCTCCAACATAACTTTTACATAGCTTTATAACTGAAAATTCAGTTAATGACAATAGATAGGAAGTCGTGTGTTCTCTATACCCATCGATATGATTAGATTTGATCTAAAATCGTGAATTTTTACGTACATTAAATCCCAAATTAGAAAAAATGTGAAATTAAGGGAAGAAATATAATGGTCTCTCGTTGCATGAAATGAACTTTTTTCATCTTCATTGGTAATTATTTAAAGTTTCAATGTTATAAGAACAGACTACTGCAGTAGCTACACTGCAGTGCACTACTATACTGCAGCATAGCTACCATTTACTTTTCCATATTTTCTGAAAAACATTATAACAACTTTTAAATAATTGTTAATGATAGCTTATTTCATACAAACGCATCATTCCCTAATTTTACATTTTGTCCTAAGTGTAATTAGGTCATAACTAACAAGATCAGTGGGGATAGAGGACACAATGACATCCTATTTATCCGCATTAACAGAATTTTTAGTTTATAGTGTACTTACCATCACCCTGAAGACAGTTCGTATTTTCATCATCGCCATATGGAACTCCATAAGGATAGATGCACTTGCATTTGTTCTGGTTACACTCAGCATTAAAAGCAACGCACTCTTCTGATTTCGTACAATCCCCTCCTATAAGTATTTCTAGAAAGAAACAAATTCATACATTTAATCTATGTTCAAATTTTATTTATCTCTGCATGGGCACCTAGTAAGAATTTTCAAGTTGGTCCTTTATAGAGGTTTTATAAGAGTTTACAGATAGAAAACAAAAACCATTCCATTGCTTCAGAAACTTTTTAAGAGTAGGCCTACAATGATGCATCTTCCACATTTACCTTCTTGATTAGGATCAACTTTAAATTGTTTTGCTAACGGATATTCTTCAGTTGGGTTATCATCATTGATGTACACAGCTGTGCATTCGTAATGTCCGCTATAGTATTTCGTTAGCTCTAATGACAATTTGTTTTCGTTGTCGTTCACTTTCTCAAGCAACCCAGCTGATATAGATATGCTTTCAGCTTCGTTACTGGCGAAATCTGAAATTTATTTCATATTACATGAAAGTTCTAAGCAATGAATGGTGTATGGAAGTAATGAAATACTTGCATTTCCATTCATGTGATTTAATTGTATATTCCGCGCTGAATCTAGTGGTGCAGGTTAGGTTGCATGTTGCTTGATCGGTAAAACTCGATGGTGAGCATTCGGATATATGATAAATTTCCGGTGTATCTATTCAAATAGTTAATAAATGCAATTTAGCTTATACGTGTTGGCCTTTATTGTATGCATAAGGGGAGTAAGGGGTCCAAATGCAGAGGGTCCACCGGATAACTGCATGGTACTCGTTTATTAGTAATATTTATTTAATTTTCATTTGCATTGTACTTACGTGTGACCGTTAATATTGCTTCATTTGAATAAACCTTAGTCGATGGAGTTAGGTCCAAATCATAGAAACATCTAAAGTAATGTAAAATTAATCATTAAAATAAAGAACTTAATTTGAGCCATCACATTCTATATAGTGGATGATCTAGAAACTTCTTATGAAATGGTTGAAATCAGAAATGTCCAATCTGACAGGTAAACAATCAGAGTGGATCTATGTATTGTTGCATACGTTCTAACTTTCCCAAAACCCTTACAGCATTTTATATCAAAAATTGATAAAGGCGAAACATACCACACATGCTTTACACAACTTTGATAATATAATATTTTTTTTTGATTTTGACGAGCGATAGGGTAAGGGTATTGGCCTCCTGTTCATTTTAAATAATCACTTTTGACATGGGGGCTCCAAAAGTTTGGGCACCCCTGGATTAAGTGATGGTTTCTTTACATTACAAAAATCTTACTTACTGTATTGTAACTGATGGATACATGGTAGGATCAGTATTAAACTCTAGTTTTGCAGTTCTTTTGTAAACTCCAGGAGACTCTTGACCACCAAACGATATTGTGGCATCTCTTTCGTCTCCATTAAAGATAAAACGCATAACTGGTTTGCTGTTGCTGTCACTGAGAGCAGTACACTCTGCTGTAACTTTTTCGTTATCAGCAGAGTCGGTGTTCAATGTTAGTTTTGGAACTGAAATAAAATGTAAACGAACAGGGCACGAGTTAACTTCCCCTTTGTCAGTACAGTACACCGTTGCAATTAATCTTGGAACTGTATAAAATAAAGCCGGTAGTAATAATTTTTTCTCTAGAAACAGTTAGTTTAAAGATGCATTTTTACCTTCTAGCTAAGCTACAGTATAGTGGTACACTGCAGTAAAGATTTCGGTATAATAAGCTCCTACATTTCATGTATGCCGCTTCACTGCAGAGCACTACTGTGCTGCAGCACAGCTACCATTTGGCTTTTCCCTATGTTCTTAAAAACATTGTAACAACTTTAAATAATTGCTAGTGAAGGAGAAAACAGCTAAGTTCATGCAAACAGGTCATTCTATTTCTTTCCCTAATTTTACATTTTGTCCTAAGTGTTATAGATAAAAAATATTATTTGTTGTTAAATTCTGTGAAAAACATGGTCGTAGGTAAAATCTAACAACATCAATGGATAGAGGGCATATTACTTCCTATTTAACCACAATAAAAGAATTTTCATATCTAAAGGCTTTGTATTTCTTAGGGGCATATATACTTTTTGTTAACCGGATATAGTTTTAAGGATAATTTTTGAATGGACAAACTTTATTGCGCTTACCATCACCCTGAAGACAAGTTGTGTTTTCTGCAACTCCATTTTGAACACCATATGGATAGACGCACTGGCATTTGTTTTGGTTGCACTCAGCATTAAAAGCAACGCATGCTTCTGATTCCGTGCAATCTCCTCCTATAAGTATTTCTAGAGAGAATCAAATGCACAAATTTAAACTATGTTCAAATTGTATTTATTTCTGGCTACCTACTCGTCCTAAAATAAGATAATAGCGAGATATAGCTGCACGAACGATTACGATACCTTTACGATTTCGCGTAAATGATGATCGGGGGCCAAAAGACCCATCGCCATTCCCCAACAGAAAGTTTATGACGTGTAATCGTAAAGATGTCGTGAACGTTCGTGCAGGTATAAGCTTATCTTGCTAATAATAATCAAATAAACTACTTTTAACGTTCAATCAGATCCTACACATTAGTGGAGATTTTTAAAGGTCTTTCTAAGTAAGAATTTGTTAAATTAACCTTTCTATAGAGGTTCTATACAATCATTCTATAAATTAACTCAAGAAATCTAGATTTTTTTTAAAAAGTTTTGATAACGAACCTTGTCAATAAATTGTCTACCAGAGTTGACTCTATAACTTGAGGTTTTTGCACACTCTGTGGCTAAAATAATGAGCGCTACAATTATAATAATGAGGGATTCGATTCTTAACGTCATCAGATTGTGACCGATGTACATATCAAGTTAAATTAAATAGGGGTAATGAATCGTATATGGACCTTGAGTATTCTTAGCAGTGGCTGTTGTATACAAGTGTAGAAAACAATCTTGTTTTTCTGCAATTTAACATTTTCCTATCCAATAACACATATAAGGTATATGTGACCTGGGCCTGAGTTTATGCCTGACTATATTACCAACAAAGAATCTATCACAACCTTTATTTTTGATTTTCTAGCACAATGATGGATTTTCCACATTTACCTTCTTGATCAGGATCAATTTTAAATTGTTCTGTTAACAAATGTTCATCATTTGGCTTATTATCATTGATGTACACAGCTGTGCATTCGTAATGTCCGCTATTGTATTTCGTTAGCTCTAATGACAATTTGTCTTCGTTGTCGTTCACTTTCTCAAGCAACCCAGTTGGTATAGATAGACTTTCAGCTTCGTTACTGGCGAAATCTGGAATTTATTTCTTTTAAATATAGTTCTAAGCGATTGCATGTATTGAAGTTAATGAAAGAAATACTTGCATTTCCATTCATGTGATTTAATTGTATATTCCGCGCTGAATCTAGTGGTGCAGGTTAAGTTACATGTTGCTTGTTCGGAAAAATTGGACGGTGAGCATTTGGATATATCATAAATTTCCGGTGTATCTATTAAAATAGTTAATAAATGCTGATTAGCTATACATATTGGTCTTTATTGTATGCTTAAGGGAGTTAAGGGGTACTAATGCAGACCGTTCCCCAGATACTCGTTTATTAGTAATATATTCATTTAATTTTCTTTTGCATTGTACATTGTAGGTTATACTTACGTGTAACCGTTAATGTTGTTTCATTTGAGTAAACCTTAGTCGATGGAGATAGCTCCGAATCATAAAGGCATCTAAAGTATTGTAAAGTGAATCATTAATGTTAAGGACACGGAGAACTCATTTATTACATGTACTTCACCATATAGTGTCACCATATTTCCCCATAAATGTAGTGGCTGATTTAGGAATGTGAAAAGGTTTAAATCAAAAATATCCAATCTGTGACAGACGAACAATCAAGGGTGGGGTACATTGTTGTTTATATTCTAACATTCTCAAGCTCTTAACCATGCCATATATGGCTATATTTTAAAATCTCCATAATGACCTCGTGTGAGTAAAAAGTTTAAAACCTTAATTTTATATTAAAAGTTTATGAAGGCGAAGCATACACAACTGATATTAATAATATCTTTTTTCTTGATTTTGACGAGCGACATTGGTAAGGGTATTGGTCTCCTGTTCAATTTAAATAATCACTTTTGACATGGGCTCCAAAAGTTTGGACACCCCTGGATTAAATGATGGTTTCTTTGCATTACAGAAATCTTACTTACTGTATTGTAACTGATGGATACATGGTAGGATCAGTATTAAAATCTAGTTTGGCAGTTCTTTTGTAAACTCCAGGAGACTCTTGTCCACCGAATGATATTGTGGCATCTCTTTCGTCTCCATTAAAGATAAAACGCATAACTGGTTTACTGCTGCTGTCACTGAGGGCATTACATGTTGCAGTAACTTTTTCGTTATCAGCAGAGTAAGTGTTCAATGTTAGTGTTGGCACTGAAAAAAAAATGCAAATAGGCTTTGAAGATTTGGACAAATATGCAAATCCTCCAATTTCATTGGAGGGAATCTACATTTGTACATACAAGTATTTCATTCTACTGATAAGTTGTAGAGAAAATATCGTATCAATTTGAGTATAACATTCAAGTGCTTACCATCGCCCCGAAGGCAACTTGTGGTTTCAGTTCCAATGCCATTGGGAACACCGTAAGGATATTCACACTGGCATTTGTCGTTGGAACATTCAGCATTGAAAGCCGCACACTCTGCTGATGCGGTACAACTTCCGGTAATTGGCACTTCTGAAAAAGATAAACATTGAGAATCTTCTACAAATTTAATAAGGGTTTAGTGGACGTGAATTTGATATATTACCTTCCTGGTCAGGATTGATCTTGAATTGATTTAAAAGTGAATATTCCTCTGTGATGTCAGATTTATTTGTGTAGAGTGCTGAACATTCGTAATATCCGCTGTTGTATTTTGACAGTTCTAATGATGCTACATCTACACTGTCGTGCAAGTGCGTGGGAACACTTGTACTTATTTGAACACCCGATTTGTCTTGATAAGCATAATCTGAATTGTTTAAGAAATGTTTCTGAAATTACACCTTGGATTATTTCAGGTAGTAAGCTATGCTTGGGCAATTCTGTGAAACTTTTTTGATCATTGTTAAAGATTATGGATGATGATGTTTACTGATGATGATCATGGATGATGATCTTGGATGATGATCATCATGATGAATGTTATTTCATCAACAGGTGATGAAGATGATCATGGTTGATGATCTTGGTTGATGATGATTGATGATGATGACTGATTATCATTGATGGTGATCATTGATGATGATAATGGATGATCATGGATTTTAGTGAAGAATATTGGCTAACATTGCTATTTTGTATTGTGGGCCTAATTATGACAATAATGGTGAAATCGAGTGTTGAAATAAAAAAATCTTACATTTCCATTGAAACGATTGCAATTCGTAATTTTGACCGTACACAAACGTGCACGAAATGGTGCATTTTCCGTCGTCTACAAAGTCGGCAACAGTGCAATTAGATACAGAGTAAATTTGTGGCGGGCCTGCATCTATAATTATTTAAAACAATTTGTTATTTTTAACTATTGCTGCATGACTATTATCAGCTATAATGTGATTATGTTCATGACTTCAACTTACCAACGGTTACTATAATTTCACTATTAGAATAAACTTGTTGTGGCGATTCAAATTCTGTTACATAATAACACCTGAAATATTGCAATATCATATTAGCATACATGTAATAATTTTTGAAAATTCATAATGTACCCAACAATTTCAATAATGGATTTTTTCCCTCAATTAAATCATTAATAAAATACTATTTTCTTTAGATATACCCAGATTAATGTAAAATTGAAAAACAAATGGACACATGGAAAGTTTTAGCTTACTGCACTGTTAGTGTTGGAGTCGTGCTGGAATCTGTGTTAAAATCCAGTTCACCCTCTCTGGTCCAAATGTGTGTGCTGGAATTCTCGCTTGAATATGATAACGTTTCAGCCGTTTGAACATCGTTTATTAGAAATTGTAGTACTGGTTTGTCATAAACGTCGCTTTTGGCACTGCATCTGGCAGTGACTTTCTCGTTAATAGCAGTTGTTTTGTCCACTTTAAGTTCGGGCACTGTCGGAGTAATTCCAATGCATAAGTGAAATAGTTTTATATATGAGGAAAGGCTTACTGCTACGATCTCAAATGTGCAATACCCAATTACCCAACCACAATCATCGAAATACAAATACAATAATTCAAGTAACCTACTACACGTATAGGTAAATGCATGTCAGGCAATTTAATTAATTCAAATATTTGAAACAAAAAACCACAGTATCGGTGAACTTAATGTTTTCTCTATCCAACACGATTGGTGGTTTATATATAATCTTATACAATGTAGCTTTGTTATATACTGTACAGTAGAATTTGCCAATGGACCTCTGGCCAAAATTAAGGACCATCCTGGACATTCATGCACATGCATGTAAAAGTCTAAAAATGTGTGCAAGTGGTGCAAAAAGTGGGCGAAATTTTCTTAAAATAGTTTTTTTAAAAGTTGCCTGAACAATTATTTTAATAAACTTGCATGTAATTTACATGTATATGTATTTAATACTTAATTTCTTTTGGTTTACCTAGCCTACTATTCAATTCAATTTCTTACCCTGCAATCAGCATGTAATATGCCATGTGGCAGGGGGCAAAGTGCCAGATTTTTAAGGTGAACTTTATACGTTTTCCGGTTATAATACAAAATTATGGTATAAGGCCTATATACATGTACATGATACCGGTATGATGATAAAATTGGCGAAATTTATTTAGCCAATTATATAACAATTGTACATGTTAATATTAAGCTTATTGACAAAGTGATAAATGCTTACCATCACCCGATAAACATTCAATGATAGTATCGCCATCAAATGAAGGAACTGCTTTGGGATAAATGCATTGACATTTGCCATTAGTGCATTCAGCATTGTATGTCGAGCAGTCCCCAGATGTGGTACAGGAATCTCCTATTCGAACATCTAAGAAACCAAATTTTGGAGTATTAGTAAGGGTTTTGCGCCGATTTGCTCTATTGCTAACTCACCTTTCAGTTTTGGATTGATTTGAAATATGTGTTCGACTGCATGGTCCACATTGTCATACAAGTAATCGTAGATGACAGAACACACGTAAAATCCACTGTGATATTTATCAAGTTCTAAAGCAAATTTGTCTTCATTTTCACTGATGCTTTTCATTGAACCAACAGACAATGGTATGCTCTTAGTGTTATTACTAGCGAAATCTAGAAAAAAATTCAACATTATCTTGAATTTTTTTTGCAATTTTTGATGCAAATTTCCCATGCATATATACAATTATGCATGTGATGTTCATCGAATAATGGTAAAACTGAATAAAGTGAAACTTGCAATTCCATTTCCATGATATTACAGAATAGTCGATGCTGAATTTGGAGGTGCAGGTTAGTGTGCATAGTTTATCATCAGTGAAGTTGACAGGAGAACATCCGGATGCATCATAAATGTCAGGAGAATCTAACAAAAGTAGGCCTAAGCATTAAACAACTTGAAGAAATTAAAAGACTGCATTTAATAGCGCCCTCTAAACAGATCTTGCCTCCTATGGTTGATGCCTTCCTGATACTTGTCGCAACACCCTCTTTTACTAACTGATTATCCATGAAAATTGAAATTTTTTAACTTACATGATACACGAACGATTTGGTTAGTAGACAATTGGCGTGTTACAGGAAGAACGTCTTGGTTGTAATAGCACCTAGAACATTAACATTATTAGGAGAACTTATTAGGTGAAATGCATATATTGAAAAACTCCTAGATTACCAGTAAGACGTTACTTACTGAATTTTAACAGATGGATACATGTTTGGTTCAGTCTGAAACGTAAGTTTGGCCGTTCTCTCCCAAAAACTGGTGTTTTGGTAAATTCCCCCAAAGGATATTGTAGTCGGAATGTCCGCATTATTCAGAAGAAAATACAGAGCTGGCTTGTCACTGGTGGTACTCATTGCAGTACATGTAGCTGTGACTTTCTCGTTGTCAGCTGCCGTTTTGTCCACCGTTAATTTTGGTACTAAAATAATGTCATATAGTTTCCAATTATTTAGAATATAACACTTTCTGCAGCTAGAGTTTCCCATACAAAAATAATGAGCAGAAAGTGAGCAGGAAAATATCGCTGTGTTTTCTTCAGAAACTATTATGCAGAATTCTTAAAACAGAAAACATGGGATACAACGTATTTCCACCGTAATTCTGCAGAATTTCTTGCAGAGATACATATGCAGAAATTTAAATGATGAAAGGTGTCTGCTGCATTTACCTTTCTTGTAGTTAATTTTCAATATACATTGTACAAATACCATTATACTCTATAAGGTATCATATATAATGCCTAGTGCAAGTTATAAGAATTCCTCTAACGATTTTCTCCAATTTAGCAATTTCAGATTCTATAGAAATGCAATATAATTGATTTTTGTAGAAAAAGTCATCATAATTTTTCAGACGATCAGCCGGGTGAATCCTGCAGAATTCTGAGAGATTTTTTATGTGTGTATACAGTGTAGCTTAATGTCGACTGTTTAGTTTTAAAAAAGTATTCATTGACTCTGCTTACCCGAAATGGCCACAATTTCACTGTTGGAGGACACGTTTTTCGGAGAATCGATTTCTGTTATGTAGTAACACCTGCAAATGAAATTTGGTGAATATTTATTTTTGGTGTACGAAATTTTAGGACTGCTTTTTTTTGTGTGAAGTAATTTAAAAGTTCAACTTGCTCCACTTTCACTGTTGGCAGCATACTGGAATCAGTGGTGAACTCTAGCTTTGCCTCTTGAGTCCAAATACCACTTACAGAGTCTTCATTTGAATTTGACGACGTTGAAGCAAAATCTTTTCCGTTAAGTAGAAAGCGTAGAACTGGCTTGTTGTTTGATGCACTTTTTGCACTGCACATGGCAGTGACTTTTTCATAAACTGCTATAGTTTTGTCCACTGTTATTGTTGGTACTATGATAAAAAAAATTAATACTAAACTATTAGTAGTAGAATATTAACTAATTTCCATAATTGTGGTACGTGTACAAAAACATTTCGCACTTCTAATTTAGTTTTCATATAACATTGTTGTATGTCAGGATGATAAAAAAATGCAAATTTTATATGTCAGGATAACTTCTAAAGCACTATGATAAAAAAATGCAAATTTTATAAAGCGTACCATCACCAGGCATGCATCCAATAGTGACATCACCATCATGATTAGGCACTGCATTGGGATACATGCATTGACATTTGTTATCGTAACATATAGCATTGTATGCTGAACAGCTTTCGGACGAGGTACAGCTTTCTCCTATCCTAATTCCTAAAATATAAAATTTAATTTTAATATTCGTAATTTTAATTCAAATGTTGAATATTAAGCCTACTTTTTACTAACTTTCAAGCTCGGGATCGATTTGAAATCTGCTTTCCACTTGATAGACAGAGTCATTAGAATAGTAGGTGTAGTTTGCAGAACACACGTAGAATCCACTATTATAGCTGATAAGCTCTAGTGACAATTTATCTTCATAATTTGTGATGTGTTCAATGGAACCGAGTGGGATTGACTCATCGTTGACGTTATCAAATGCGATATCTACAATTTCATTTAGCATATTATCAACCTTTGTAAAAAAAAAATAGTTCTATCTAAATCTAAGATTTAAACTTGCATTTCCATTTCCATGATTTAATGGTGTATTCTTCACTGTATTTCGTTGTACAGGTCAGAGTGCAAGGTTTATTTTCGGCAAAATTTTCCGGAGAACATCCAGTTGAAGCAGAAATCTCAGGAGTGTCTAATAGTGTAAAATAGTGATAAACATTGCAAACCAACTATTCAAGAAACATGTAGTTTGGTAATTAAATTGTGAATGACATACGTGTAACTCTAACATATTTGCTGGTGGACAAGATTGATGTTTGCTGAATATCATCTTGAACGTAGTAACATCTAAGTATTATACAAATCAAGAACGCTTATTTAAATTTATGCAGCAGTTGAAAGAAAATTTTAAGAAGTTTTAATGGTTATATGAAAGACGTATAAACATTGGCAACATTATACTTACTGTAGCTTCACTGATGGAAACATGTTTGGTTCCGAGTTAAAAATCAGTTTACCAGTTCTTAACCAATATTCTGTGTTTTCATACAATCCAGCATACGATATTGTTGTTGGGACGTTTACGTTATTTTGAAAAAAATGTAGTATTGGTTTGTCAGTGGTTGTACTCAATGCCGTGCACAATGCCGTGATTTCTTCGTTGTCTGCTAATAATTTGTCCACTGATAGTCTTGGGACTGAAATACAATTCATCGTTTGGTGTTGTTCAAAACCACTCCTTGATTCAATATTTTCAAAATACAGTAAAACTTGGTAAAGGTGACCACCGAAGCAAATGGCCAAATTTGGTCATTCCATACAGGTGTCACTATGCATGTAAAAAGACTTTTTATGAAGGAAATTCCCGGGTTTTACCGTAGGCCTATTACATTCTTCAATGATTATGTAATTAGTCTATATATGTATAAGGACATTTTTGTACATAAGGAAATATACATGTAAGGGCAGCTACAATTGACACAAATGGCTAAATTGTTAAATTCGAAGATGTATGTATTTAACGGAGAATAAGACAAGTTCAAAATTACAAGTGAACTTGCATTTCTGCCTTATTATTTGAAAGATAAAAGTAACTTTTGATTAGGTAATTTTTGATTGGTTGAATAGATACGATAATTTTTAACATTGATATCGAGCATCACTTTGGAGTGACTAATGTGATGTTAAAACTATCTATTAGCATTGGTAATTTTTTTAAATGCTTTATCAAAATCTTTTTCTGCCTAGATTAAAAGGGAACTTGCAAATAAATCAAATATCATTGATATAGAAAACATTAAACTCATTTTAGCAAATCTCATAAATAAACTTGTTATCGTTGTTTTGATGTTTTTCATTATATCTTTAATATTGTTTTGTATACATGTTGTATCATAAAAAATTGGTTTTCAGATCTAAATTTTAAGTTTCTTGACCTGAAATTAAAATATCTTAAATTAAGTGTCCACGGAATAAGATGCAAAGATGCATAGGCTATTAATTTAAGTTTAATTTGTTGAGATACATCATGACGTCTTATTTCGTGGACAGGTTTTAAGATGTTTTCATTTGCAGTGTGTGTGTTAAATTTCGCTTTGTAAGATGAATACTTAACGTAGATTTAAACTTTATTGCATTTGTTTAACATTACCTGTATCCAGTTGGCAGGCAATAGTATAACCACCTACTACAGAAGGAATTCCGTTAGGGTATGTGCACTGACAGGTATTACTTGAGCACAAGGCGTTGAAAGTTGCACATTGTGTGGAGGAAGTGCATGCTTTGCCAATAGCAGTACCTAAAATTTAGTATATTACGTTTTATTTTGTTAATATTTTCATTGAAACATGTGCAAATTTGCTGAAAAATTTGCAAAAATGCTGTATTATACTGATAAGCACTTATAGTAAAATTTGCGTGTAAAACTATATGAAATTCTGATGTGTGTTAAACGCACATTCAATTATTTTGTTTAAACTTTCAAGACATAAATTAGAAAATACTTCTTGCATAGTTCAACCACTTTTTTTAAAATGGTATATGCATGCTACATTATTATTCGAAAACCATATTACTTTTTGAAAAATTAATTATTGAAAATTGCCATTAACAAACTGTATACACAAGCTATATAGTATCTGGAAACGCAGATGAATTTGGATTTTTGTTTTAAATTCCTCAGTTGGAGTACAAAATATATTGTTTTAAAAGAAAATCCAGACTTTATTTAGTACATAGATATCCGTATTTTTCAAATGATTTACTTTTAAAATTGTCATAAATCTAAGCTGTACACTTTTTAGATCCGTTACCCATACCTGATTCTGTGGAATTTATTTTAAACTTTTCTTGCAGTTGAACTTCCTCCATGTTGAATTGATATATTGCCGAACATTCGTAATACCCAGCATTATAGTCAGTTAACGCCAGTGAAATATTGTTTACTGTTTCACTGCAGTTGTTGAGCACGCCATCATTAAGCTCAGAAACGCTATTTGTATCGTCTTCTAATGCATAATCTATAAGTATAGAATTCATGCCAGATCTTACATTAGACCTACTGCTATTTATTTACTCGTGTGTATGCCCTGATATCACGGAATTAAATTTCGATCCATAGCCTTCATCATCCGTATGAAATTAGAAAACCAGAACTCATACAACATGTATGTTTAATGACTACTTACATTTCCATGCCCATGATTGCAAGGTCCATTCTTCACTATGCTGGCACATGCAAACAAGAGTACATGAACCAGTTTCGTTGAACTGCTCTGGTTGGCAAACGGTCGTGTTCAAAATTACTGGTTTTTCTGAAAATGTGACGTTCGTTATATCGAGAGCCGGCTGTAGTTTCTATTTGGAATATGAAATGTTCCTGCACAGACCGTTGACGAAATTAACTTACCTTGCCCAGAAACCACACATTGTAACAAACTGATCAAAGCGATATAGCAGATGCATAATTTGACATCCATTTTCGTTGTCTGAAAATTTCCAAATAAATCCTACCAAATATAAAGGAATATCTGAAGCTCCATTTCGACAATTACATCACTTAATTTACAACGATCATATATGTGACGCATCCTTGACATTAAAGGAAAATGTTATATTTCACGATTTTGGGATATTACCTTGCAAAATAAACAATGGCATGTCGACCATTAATTTATGACATTACATATTGCTCGGATAATTTACTGTCAGGTAGGTGTTGATTATCTTTATTAAGAGGGTCATAAATTCTACCATTTAAATACTTTTTGGAAACAGTTAGGGTACTTTTGTTAAAGTTAAAATTTTGTAAGTTTGTAATTCATTAAGTCACTTATGCAACAAACCGATCCGCTTGTGTTATCTAAAAACTAAATTTTGAGAAAATAAATAGATTGGGTGTAATAATTATAAACATCTTAAAGGCATGTAGGTACAATGACATCAGCCTCTTAACGCTTTGAGATATAATATCAAAACGACAAAAACTGATACAAATATATTTGTAGACAAAGATTTATTACTCAATATCATGGATTGACATTCAACTGGCATTTTTTCATTGTCATCCAATTGGCACTCGAATTCTGCACCAAATGAGATTATTTAAAAATCAATTGGTTCATGTGGACTTAATGTGTATAACATGTATAAAAATTGCGTAGCTTTGTAGAAACTATTTGGAATTTGCAATGGATATTCAGTATGCAGGAGATAATGCAATGGCGTGATTTGTAATATATTCCTAACAGGTAGGCCTACCGTTATGGTACTGTACGTATGTTTTGAGCGTATCAGTTTATAACACGAGAATATAAATGATATACAATAAAGTTTAAATATATGGCGTCTCTTTACAATGAGATTTTTTGCAATTCTCAATATTTTCTAATTTTTTATTATTATGATATCAGTTATGGCGACCTGTGTGAATCAGCTATCATTGATTTTTCCATTGTAGTTTTTTAAAGCTACGTGATAAGAGGCGAATTATAGCTGCTTGTAAATGTACATTGTTTTAAAAAATTACGCACGTTACAGATTACATTAAAATGTATAGGCCTACAAATAACTTTTATGCAATATGCGCTGGGAAACTATATAAGAATTCTGCTAATCGCTTTATTGTATTCAATATTTACTTTATTCTAATATATCCTGTTAAGTAAATTTTTGGTAGATAGGATGCATGTATAATTTTTGATAATCAGACAGCGCATGGTGTCATATGCATGGCGTTGAATTACCAAACCTGCACTTTATTGCATTTCTCTATATTCTTTTTGAAATGCTTAGCTGTGGAGAAGAATAATGTCGTTTTTCTACCATTATGTACGATGCATTTTTCATAATTTATGGCAAAATTTTATTTGGATAACCTTCAACGGGTAACAAATACACTTTGTGTGAATAGTGGTAAATGTGCATAATGGATATGAAACGTCATCGTGTCCTCTTGAAACTATTAAGAGGCAAGTGCGACAAAATTAGAAAACTTAATATTTTTTAATTGTATAATCCAGGGGTTCCCAAAGTGTGCGCCGCGGCTCCTGGTGCGCCATAGAAAGTAAAGAGGGCCGGCGTGAGTCGATCCTCTATCATTATCCAAAACCACAAATTTTGGGAAATTTTAAAACCAAATTTTAAAAAAACTACTTGTTATAATACAAAAATAAAAATTGATAAAAATGCAGTATTTTTTAATTGTAGCTACTGCATGATCAAAATTTCATAATTTTCCCATTTATAGGGAATTTTTTTAAAAATTAAAAACTAAAATACTTAT
>JAQGCC010000934.1:0-28406 GCA_034698905.1 Xestoiulus laeticollis
TGCCTTTAAAATTTCTAGAGTTGAGAGGTGGTTTTGTGATACCACAACATATAAACAAAAATGCAAATGGCACATGTGGTGGGTCATCACTTGTAGAAAAGGGCATCTGTTGTTTAATATTTGTAATCAAATTTGGGTAGTCAGTAAAGAGCAGATCCAAGAAGTTTTTTCCTTTTGTGGGGAAAGTTATCAGTTGATGTAAACCTTTACTAGCCATAAACTGCATAAAATCTTCATCTTGTGCAGAGGCTATATTAAAATCTGACCTATTTATGCTGGACTTATTAAAGTCTCCAACTACAATAGTTGGGTGTATAACATTAAGAGCCTGTGATAAAGCGTCATGAAGAAAAGAACAAGCAGCGTTATTTAAAGAATCGCATGGTGGATGATAAACAACCACAAGTCGTACCATACCAGAAGACATACAAAGATCAATACAAGTTATCTGTGTATTTTCGCTTAAGCAGTTAATCTCAACAGGGGAAAATGCTAAACCATTCTTCACAAATATACAGACCCCCCCTCCTCGACTATTACGATCAGTTCGTTGAATGGAATACCCTGGGAGAGAAACATATGAGTTTGGAATGTCCGATGACAACCATGTTTCAGCTATGCATAGGCAATGTGGCATAGAATCTAAAACGAACATCCTAAGCAGCTCCATTTTGTTTACAATACTACGTGCATTTACAAAAATAACACTTAAGCCGACATTTCCAGAGATGTTAGGTATTCTGTCCATCTTCGGAAGGACCCTCCACAACATCCTTTACAATGGGATGAAGAAGACTGGTCGTCGGATTACGCCCAAAATACGGTCGTATCAGGACATTCGCCGGCCAGAAGGATTCTTGCATAACAATGTCCTTGTCAACCTCATTTATTCGAAGGAATACAGATGTTGTACGTGTGTTTTTTGTAGACTGCAGTTTGAAGCATTCAACTACCTCGATCTTCTGAGAGATGACATAAGATTTCACATCATCAACTGTAGAATCATCCTGGTTTAAATTTCCGATAACGAATCTTGTAGTCAGTGGTTTTCCTTGTAGACCGAAGTCCGTAGAACGTTTGCCTCTGATGATCTTTTTGTGAGGTGCATTTTTGTTCCTTTTTGGCATTTGATGGTCAAGATTTGCCTCACCCAAGTTTCTCAATCCATCCGTAGACATTCTCCCAGTAATTGCAGCAAAGGTTGAGCCTTGAACAGCATCAGGCACAGTTTTCACTGAACCTGATTCAAGCCTTAATAAACGGGCCTGAAAATCCACAGTGAATTTCTCCAGTTTGCTGGCCAGATTCGAAATATGCTCACAAATATTATTTGCATCCATGGGATTTGATTTTAAGTCAAGGGTCACATTCCTTAAATCAGAATTGACCTTGGGTGCTGAATTCTCATTCTCAATATCGGAAAAATGTTTCACTATGAATTCTTTTATTCGTGACAAACGTTGACTGAAATCAGCCTTATCTTGCTGATTGCAGGATTTCTTCATGCTTACATTCGTGAAAAGCTTATCCACAACCCCCAGGTCGTCCAATAACTCGCCAAAAATGACGGGGCTCCTTTTTGGTATGTCCTTACTCTTGGTCGCCATTTTCAGTAGTGAGTACACAGCTGTTTTGGTCGCCTTTCAGGTGAACTTTTTTTTTTTTTTCGTAATCTTTCTCTAATGTCCGTATAAATTCCGGGTATAAATGTTGAAAAAGATGAAGTATAAAAACCTCCGTAAAAAACTTCGTAAAAAGTATTCCGATTCCGCACAAAAAGCACCGTTAAAAAAGTCTAAAAAGGCCGTGTTGGGAGCGCCTATAAAACACGTCCACCTCCAATGACACCAGTGTGACAAGTGTATATCACATAAATACCATCATCTGAATACTACATCTCGTATTTACTCGTATAAGGGCCCCTCTTATTTTACAAATTTTTACACGGGGCTCTTGCACGAAACATTGTTTTAACTCGGCACTAAAATCTCCACTTATAAATAAACATCTTATTAAGCACTTTTAATGTAATATTCCATCATTTTGGCGTCTATGGCAGTGCTATATAAAAATGTTGTGTAATTACAATCCCATTAAACGTTACACTTTCTAAATAGTTATGATTTTAAGTTTAAGGCGCTCGTATTTGCTTCATGCATTCTTTCGTATTACACGTCGTTAAATTTAAATTAATCTCATTAAGACTCAAGCATGATGGTAATAACTAAAAAATTCTTGAGTAATTAGATTACGTTTTTTTGAATAAACATAATATTTAAGATAGTATATCTGAGTGATATTTCAAATGCTTATCTTATCAAACGTTGGCTTTAATTATTTATTATTTTTTTTTTATGAAAATAGGAATAACATTTTATTGCACCTGTATTCAGAAAAAAAAATGCTGGAAGATATATGTTTGAAATCGTTATTAAGGAACTAAAAGCCAAATTTTTGAAATATCAGGTATATTTAATGTCTTCGTAAATGATAGCTATAGGGATGTCATGCAGGGCATTTGAAATGTTAATGTGATATTTCTAAATACGATAACCAGCAATAAATTTTTGAAACAAGTCGCATATATTTTAGTTATTATATAGTTTTCCTTCATTTTTTTACTTCCTCAACATCTGCCATTCCGGTCCTGTTGATATGCATTGGTGTGTTTGTTGGACTCACCTGGCTAGAACACAATCAAAAATGCAATCGCAGGAAACAGAAACTCGTTATGCTTTTCATAGATCTATTATGTTGGTGGTGGGTGGTATACGAGCGTGTATGCACATTTTACCATGAACTCGATTCTATGCATTTTGAATTTCGTTCATCCTTGCATTATTTTTGAGCGAATTAAAGGTTTTCTCTAGTAAAAAAATCGAAATTGAGTTCATCCCTCAATTCATGTTTAGTCCGTAAACATTATTCTCGCTTCCTTTCTACGTCAGATTGAGGTCATTGTTCTGTAATTCCAATTGTTACCAATTTTTACATGCATTTTTTAAAAATACCAAATTTATTGAGTTTAATAATAACTTTCAGCCATTATAAACTTTATCTTTTCGTGTAATGCTGTGCAATTCATGTATATGTAATGAACTGCTTATGATCGTTCCTATATTGCTCCCATTTACAAATTCTTGCAAAATTTCCAATTATTTATACTGGGGTTAAAAAAATTCTTAGGTGTAAGCAAAAAAAAATAATTAAAGTTAACTTTGCATCAGATTGGGATTATTTTAATTGTGAATATTGGGAATTATGAATCTAAGCATATAACTTGTTTGAAGTTGTACAAAGTGAAATAAGGTTTTGGATAATTGATTTTAGCCTATGAAGTTTAAAAGCTTAAGGACAACTTCAGGGCGTGGTATAATTATTTTTTGCTCCACATCGGTGCTTCAATAAATAACATGGCAGGAATAATGGCATAACATTGTTCCTAATTGTTCAAAATTCTCCACTTCAGCGAAGATAGTAGAGCTTCTTGTAATTTATGCTCAAACTTGTTGCTTCAACCTTTCATTTTTGTTTACAAATTACTGTTTTTAGTTACACTATTATTTTCTTAACTTTTTTTCCTATTTCCGCAGCAATACCTTGCTTCTGGGCGAAAGGTTATGCAAAACGAAGAAACTTTAATTTTTAAATTATTATACTTGATCGCTGAAATTGAGTTTGGATAAATCCATTGGGCGTTAAGTTATGCCATTTGCGTTGACTCCTTGACTTGACCTGCAGTAAGCGAAAGTAAACGAAAAATAAATTCCGCATTTGAACAATTTCCCTCAAAAATTTCAACTGTTTATTAAGCCGTAAATAGAAGCAAAGTATTAAAAAAATTTACCCCAGTCACGAATTCCATCTTGTCATATAGACAAACCAAAACTCGGACACATTTGTGAATACTCACCAAGTGGTTAAAATGTGTAACTACACCAAATGTAAAGATATTAAGTGACGACGTTATAGTGAAATTTATTAACACCACTTCGTTGTACGGTACCTTAATTGATAGCACTGTCTTTCTTCCTAATGCGCATGCCCAGTTTCAGATTGCTTATGTTCATAGGTTTAACAATTATTTTTTACCCCAGTCACGAATTCCATCTTGTCATAGATAAAATAAAAATCGGACACATTTGTGAATACTCACCAAGTGGTTAAAATGTGTGACCACACCAAATTAAAAGATAATAGAGGGATTGAGCACGCCTCCCTTAATGCCTCTAATAAAAAGTGACGACGTTAGTGAGATTTAACACCACTTCGTTGTACGGTACCTTATTGACAGCACTGTCTTTTTTACACAATCAGTTGATTTTTGCTCTTGCATGAATGCATACGCCTTTTGCAATAATGCTTTTTTTTTCTCCTGATAGTATTAAAAATAGTTGCGATGAAAGCATGTTTTATAACGATTTTTGTCCCAAATAGGATTTTTAAAAAAGCTTTCCAATGCCGTGGAAAAACCAATGTAAAATCTAGTTATTAACCAAGGCGTGTTAAAAACTTGTAAAGGGGGATTAGTTTTATTTTTCGACACGCATTTCATATCTCTCTCAATGGTTAAACCTCACTCATTTTCGTTTTACATTTTTATAAAAATAAATCCTTAAATCGTGCCACCACGCAACCCTTTTAAGCTATAATTATTTTTGGCAGCAAAAATGACTTCTTTAACAGGTGCGATATTTCGCACGTGTTTTTTGACCTGTAACGAAATGCTTCTTTTTTTAACAATATTTTTAAGCAAATATATTTTATTTTCACGTGTCTGGTATACTTGCTCGAATTACTAGTAGTTTGTCGATAACTTAATATCAAAGCTTAGTACTGGTGGTAAGTTAATTTATGCAAATGAAGAGAAAATTAACATACCCGTCTGTAATAAATGTGTACGATATTTTTAAATCTAAAATGTATTCATAATAATGAAGGTAAATCACTTTTTCAAAACTCGACCACTTTTATTTAAATAATTTTTGCTTATGATGTTATCGGTATGTTTTGTTTATCTTCTTTATTACATGTCCTAACAAAAAATACCATTAGTTACAGTGAGTACTTTCTCAGCATTTGTTTCAATCTAAATATCATAGAAGATCAGTGGTCCAACGTTTATTTTAACTGAAATTTATTATTTATTACACTGAAATGAAAACATGTTTTGCATTTTCTTTTGTTTGGTATCTGTCTTATTAAATAAATGAAGCATCTTAAGATAAAATAAACCTGATGAAATAAAGATGCACCTTTGCATTATATTTCGTGGTCATCTAAATTTAAGATATTTTAGATTGCAGTGCAAAATTAACAAATTTGATTTTTACTATGAAGTTTTGAATGTACATGTTTATAAGTTTTTATTTTTAATTGAACTAAATTGTGTATTAATTAAGAAAACGATATTTTAAATTTAAAAGTGAAATGGAATGCCATGTGCCAAATTTGATAGAATTTTAATTTCAGTATAAATTGCTTCAAAATTTGTAAGTTCTTTTGTAACCTACATAATCGTTATTTACATACATTGATGTGGTTGTAGTTTCTAGATAAGTAATTAATTCTACCTTTACTTTAATAAAAAATAGTGAAACATCAAATGTTCCTTAAAACTACTGTACTTTAATGTATACAAGTCATGTACAGTACCAAATGTTATTTGTTCAATGTAAGCTTACTTACTTTTAATGCGTTTATGGCATGAGTTTATGCGCAAATGGGTACAATATGTTTTTATGACGTTTATATATGGGTATTATTAAATTTCAAATTAAAAAATTAAATTATGGCTGATTGTACATTTCTCTGAAAAATTTGAAATGGTTAAAATTCCTGTAAACACGCAGCTCCCTTTTTTATAATGTACCTGAACCTGCCATTAGTGTCATTTAGGCAACACGAGAAGGAATAAAATTTTAAGATTTCAATCCCAACTAGAAATAACATTTCACTTTCATCTACTGTACATTGTTGTTTATTGTAAATTATTACCAGATTCTAAAAAAACGAGCTATAAAGCAAGACGTTTGAACGCTTGATCTGCTAACTAAACAAAATGTTATATGCATTTTATAGCATATTGTAGACTTTAATTTTTTTTTCTAAATATACGCTCCAATTCAGTGCATATCTTGTGACATATATAACGTAGATTATATATCGCTTTTATTGAGGATTATTCTATATAATATATTCTTAGTCATGCATAAATGCGTGTGAGAATTTAATAACCAAGTTGGGATCAAAAACTCGCATATTATAGCCTTGGAGTAATAATAATTCCCATTTGCAATATATTTAATGCGGTTAAATAGGAAGTCATGTGTGCTCTATCAATTGATGTTATTTAATTTTACTTACATGTATAAGATCATTTTTTCACGGAAACCCAAATTATAACATTTTAGACGTAACACTTAGGACAAATGTCAAATTAGGAAAAATAAGAAAATAGTCTGTTTGTATAAAATTAACTGTTTTGGTCTTCATTGGCAATTATTTAAAGGTGTTACTATATTTTTTAAGAGCAGAGGGAAACGCTGCAGTACAGTGGTGCACTACAGTGAAAAAAAACTTTTAGATTCAATAAGCTGGATGTAAAATCTAACAACATCAGTGGATAGAGCCCACGTGACTTCCTATTATTCTTATATGGCCATATACGATTTTCTTATATCGCCTGTATAACTGCCGCAGCGTAGCTACAATTTAGCATTTTCCTCTGCTCTAGCTTAAAAACAATGTAACAACGTTAAATAATTGCCAATAAAGATGAAAACAGTTGATTTCATACAAACATACCATTCTCTTTCTTTTCCTAATTTGATATTCTGCCCTAACGTTTTACTGCTTAAAAGTTATAATTTTGATCTTAATTAAAATCTTTTAACACAAGATCGATGACTTATTATACATGTAAATTTTTACCGTATTAACAGAATTTTCTTAACTAGAAGATTTAAGAAAAAAGTAGGGTGGCACTAACTTTTGGACCACCCTGTATATTAATAAACATGTGTATTCAATTAATTCGGCTTTTTTGTGTCAGGGTTTTATAAAAAGATATCATTCTATATTTATTTAAAGTTTCGGATGTGGTCATTACCAAACGATACTTTACTCACATTGCTAAATCAGAAATGTAATAAGGTTATTCTGACCACACATTTAGGTTTAGGTTTGATGATTTTTGAATGCTTTTGCAACGTTTTGTAAATGCAGCTGTCCAAAATATGGGGATACGACCTTATAATTAGCTTGCCCTTCATTATTTTAATTGTTGTCATGCTTATATTGGCTGTTCTTCGGTTCAGTTGCAAAATGCAATTTGTTCTCCTATATAAGCTTATAAATTTAGCCTAAGAAACAATTCGAGGATTTAAAAATGGGTTTGGATTGTTATTTCTGAATACAAAGTACGACAGGTGATTTATTTAAAAGATTTCTTGCTCAGCTAGATATTTAGTTCATCATTAACTTTTTTTTTCACTTTTGTGATGATGGAATGTTGTGTCGTTTTTATTGATCCGCTCTAATTCGTAATGGCTACAACTCAAATTTATTTTGTTTTTATCTACTTTTGTTCTCTTAAAATTCCTATTAATACATATTAATTTTTAAACAGTAGTTTAGTCGGTGGGCATTAACCTGAATATATAATTACTTTGCATAATTTGGCATTTATTGAATAAAACGTTGGTTCTAAACAGTGCATTGTCAATTTGTTGGGGTAGCCTATATTCTCCGAAATCATCTTGGTTACTTTTCTAAAAATTAAACAAGTTTAGCATTATATAGTATTAACTAACGATTAGTTCTTACTGATAATTCTTGTTATTATTATAGAAAAAATCATGATAGCTAGTATAAATAAAATGTATTTTTGTTAAATAATATCGAAATGTTAAAAAGAATTTGTCCTGATAAAATGCATATTTGTGTAGAAACGTTGGTGTTTTGTAAATAATGGAGCATCGATAAACACTACAACTTTAGCAATTTTCAGTTTTCTAAGCAGAATTGTTAAAAAATGAACAATATAATTTAATAGCAATAAGTTAGTTTGAGTTACTATAGACTACCGCCTGAAATTGATTCAATATATTCTATCCAAATGTATTAGAGGCGGTATAGATCTGAATGTATGCATTTTTTACCAAAAAAAAATAAATAAAAGCATACCTGCATCAGTAAGCACGTGGGGTAAATAACCGTTGAAAGGACTTCAGCGGGCCATCACTTTTCCTATGTAGTCTAATTGGAGTTAAATTGGTGTTGAGTTTTTAACAAGAAATCTAATGAGGGATTTTCACATACGTTGAAAGGTTGTTTTCTACTTTTAAATGTGGATTTGTCTCTCTCTTTTCAAGTTTTTGCACGAGTCTAACCATTGTTTCAAATTTTCCATTTCAAGTCAATTGAGATCGTAGATTTTTCTATAAAATAAAACAAAAAAAGTTGAAATTTTTAGACGTTAAGGTTGAAAAACGACGTCTTCTTTCATCCCTTAAGTAGACGTGATGATAAAAGTAAAAGTTTTTTTTCTAATTCGCATGCGCTCATTTGGTTTTGTACTTTCGACACTTTAATTTATTTGATTTTTTTCTAGATAAGTCTATTTTCTAATATCTAACATTAAAATTCCAGATTTTTTTTGAAAAAATTTGAAAATTGATACTGTTTTTATAACATATAAAATAGTTCAGAAGTTTGATTTAGCGCTTCCTTGTGTTTAATTTGTGCAATGAATAACATTTCCATTACAGTTCATTGTTCTATTTTCAAAATAAACACGATTTTATTCAATTAGGAATCGAAACATAATTAAAATTTAGATTCTTGATTAGCATATTAGCTTCACGCTGACCACAATTAATTTTGTTGTCGGTATCTTTGATTTTTGCATTTGAATGTACGTATTAAGCTTACTTCATGCAATTACATCTATATTACACGTGAAATGTAAGTTGCGTGACTAGTCACTATAACATTAAAGTAAAGTGTGAGGATGATTTTTTTTTTAAATAGAAATTTAAAAGTGGAGCTTTTTTGTAGTTTTTTTAAAAAATGTATTTAACTTCACATGAACAGTGCTTGCTTGGTCGGTCTGTTTGTTTCGACTTCTTTGAGGTCGTGTTTAACCGATTTTTAAAAGTCTTAGAGAGCTGAAATTTTGTGTGCATCTCAGTCTCAGGTGATATTTTCATCTATCAAAAACATAGATAAATTTGTTAACAATATTAAGCCCAAAAAATTGTCTTTTTAATGAAAAAATGCATTCATTACACGAAGGCGCTGTCAACATTAGAATTGTATGCTGTACCTCTAATGGCATTATTTAGCAGTGGCTGCTGTGCCCTACCTCCCTTCCATGCCTGTATAAAGAGGACTGCAACAAGATATCAGGAAACAGTAGAACCTGTCTAAAATAATACCCTTTCTAAAATAATAAAATGTTCTTGTCCTGACTTGGGGATCATGTATAAAATAATAAACCTCCATAAAGTGATATTTAATAATTTTATTGGTCCAAATGATTTTTAAGCAACAATAGAACTGCAAAAAATATTAAACATGAAATTAAAAATGTCAAATATGGAAAAAAATGGCGGGGATATGCAGGACAATTAAACTCTGCTTGGGATACCCAATAATTACTGACTTCATCTGTAAATGGACACATCTTGCAGATACATGCATGTAAATTGTGAATTTGTGTCGCCACTAGCTAGTGACTCATGAAGGATTCAGAAAAGGGGGGGAACTCTCTATTTTGCAGCCTATATACATACTGTAGTATGTTTTTACAGATGAACCTGTCTAAAATAATATTTTCCCTGGTCCTTAGAGTATTATTTTAGACAGACTACTGTACTAATAAAGGGTCATTTGTCTTGATCCAAGGCATTACTGTCTTGTCATTATTACACTAAGATTGGTGTGGTCTAGTTTTACAAACATTGAATAAAACTGCTTTTACATAGTTCTCATAAAAGCAAATAACCTATGTTAAGTGTCTTGTTTGTCAAAACAATAAAGATCGATTACACTATCTTTCTTCAAACCAAATTTTTACTTGTTATAAAATGTTAAATTACCTATTAAACTAGCAGTGCATCACACGTACATGTTCATAAACTTCAAGCTTGCATGGAAATGTGTATTAAGGAACATGAACGTGCTTTTCAGACATTTAAAACCTGTATTAAGGTCAAATTTGCATGTTCATAGTCGTGCAAGGTGAGTCTGGAAATAAATCATGGATGTCTTCGGTTCCTGTTACGTCTGATGTCATTGAAATTAGGTTAACCAAAATGGAGGTTCGGCCAATACTCTTGACCTTATAATTGCCTCCCAGCTAATGCATTTATCTAGTTCGCATTAAAATTCCCAGTCGCCTATTTTCAACCTTCCTCTGAGATAAGTATGTAATTCTTGAGAAAAATTGTACGGATGATCAGTCAGACTAATAGTTGTTCTTTTTAAAATGATTACAAAAGTTTGATGTTTTGAGCTGCATTGGATTTCTCTAACTTTAATGATGATTTCTTGTTACGGGTTGAATTTGGACTTTATGTTAAAGTTAATTTGCTCTTGACCTGACCAGAAAAACCTAAGGTAACCACGCTTCACAGTGTCATAACTGGGCGGAGATTACTTCTGGGCATGAGGCATAGAAAATTGTTTAAAAATTATATACCTCTTATTCAGAGGTACCAAAATCATTTTAATTGCACTGAAACTCCAGAAAATTGCTTCGGTGAAATCAAAAGCAATTTCTGAAAAAGTGGTCGAGTGCACATAAATAAAGTAATTATTCAGGTAAATATTTGAGGCGATGGATTTTCATTTCTTTATGAATTGTACGAATGAGTTGTCCAACTTTTTTACAAAACTTGTTTTTGTTTAAATTAATACCTGCATGAATGTTTTTTACCAAAAGCAATCTGAACTTGGTCAAACATGTAATGACATTATTGTCTTTCATATATGTTTGCATGTCCTTAATGTTACAATTCTTCATTTTTCCAATAAGAATATTATTTTAAAAGTTATCTGACAAATAGGTCGTGTGAATTGTTGATTTGTTGATGTGTAAATTGTCCACTAAATCTCATCTAGAAACTAATTTATGTTTTTCTTAGTGTATTTAAGTAAAACTACCCATACAAAAACAATGAGCAGAAAACGTGACCAGAAAAATATCACAGTATTTTCTGCAGAAACGTGCAGAATTCTTAAAACAGAAAATATGGGAAACAACTTTCCACCATAATTCTGCAGAATTTCTTGCATAAATACATACACTGTATATCAAAAATTTACATGATGAAAGGCGTCTAATATGCATTTTCCTTTCTTCAGTTGGTTTTCAATATACATTGTATAAATATATCATTATACTGTATAAGCTACCATATATGATGCCTAGTGCAAATTATAAGATTTCCACTATTTTTTAAATTTATCAATTTTAGTTTCTGTAGAAATGCAACATATAATCGATTCTGTAGAAATGCAACATAATTGATTTGGCAGAAAGTCACCATAATTCTGTAGACGATCAGCCGAGTGAATCCTGCAGATTTCTAATAAATGCTTTTTGTTTGGTTAATGTTTATTTCTAGATTATAAGTTAAGCATGATTCTAATCATGCAATTTTCCCGAAAATTCATTGAGCCGTTACTGAAAAATTTACCACTGATTTTTCTACAAAGTCCAGTAGGATTGTAACAATTAAAGTGCTATAATCAATGCCATATTTTTGATTTAATGGTTGTTTTCATGTTTGTTTGCAAACATGATCTATTAAATAAAGTCCAAAAAAAATGGTTAGTATCAAGGTGGCGCTTCAATCGAAATTCATTCATGCAAGAAACAAGGCAAGCAACTCAGTCTGGCAGGCAGCTTTTATGATGCTCTTATTTGCAATCCTGCTCTGGTAGTATCAATGCGAGGTTCGGTCTATACAAATCGTACGTATTGTACTTTCATGGCAGCATTGTAACAAATCAGAAAAGCGTGGCGACAATTGCGGAAGTTTTGGCAAAATGTTAGCGTTGTGCACCAGGCATTTTGTGGATGTGCATTCTTTCATATTGCAAAATCTGGTGCTACTTCAAGGCATCAATCTCCTGTGATTCGAGCAGGAAATAACTTTTGTTTTTTGGTGATTTTTTTTATTAATGAGATTTTCGTGATATTTAACCCTTTGCTGTGACATATTCAAGACGGTTCTGGAATCAGTTTTTGTGACTTGAATTTTGGACAAAACTTTTGTGCCTGTTTGCAAATGCACGTGTATGGTGGATTATATTTACGTGTTGATGATAAAGGATAAATGGTTTCACAGATAAGTGGTGAGTTTTACATTGAAATTGTTAAATATTTTATTATGACTCGATTAAATTCTGTATTACCTGATTTAATTCTGTGCTACTATGTCGTAGTTTAAGGACTACAATATTTTGTACAAGCTTTTGTTTAAGTTGCATCAAATAGTTTTATATGAATAAAACGGTTGCAATGTTCAAAATATTTAAGAATTCGAATATTTCTTGGCATCTTAATCATTTACAAGGTTTAGCATTTGCTTAAAAACATGGCTTGGTATTGAAGTTAGATTTTCGTTATTTTATAGTTGACTTTTATTCAAATTTAAACATACTTTTTTTACAATATATTATTTGTGGTTGTGGAAAAAACTTTGAAAATGTACAATGATTTAACTTTATGAAAACGTATGCATTTTTTTTTTTCCTAAGTTTGTTAGTAGAATTAACCCAAACATTAAAATCTATGACCATTTTATAAGTTTTTAACGATAACTATTACCATATATTGTCTTAATATAGGCTCCTACATATCAGACCGGTTGTATAAGTTTTAAACCAGCTGCTTCAGGACAAACTTTGTCGTTAGCCACACTCCAATTATCACGTATTTCCGCGACTGTGAATGTAGTTTTAATATTTATCTCAAAATTTGGGTCTCTTTAACCCATCTACTTGTCAGAAGTGACCGACTGCAGAAATCAAGCAGAAAATAGGATTCATGAACTGGTATTTCCAGGTCGCGCTTCTTCTCTTACATACCTTTTATTGAATTAACCCACTTTGGGCGTTATAATTAAAAGCAATAATTGAGGCATAACAACAAAAAAATGACCGCATCTTGGAATAGGTATTTATGTGGTGACCAGTTTTCAATTTACTGCCGTGTTTGTTCATTGAACAAGAACTAGCTATACAGCTGTATATAGTACGTGTATTACATGTATTTAGTTCAACTTTATTATTGAAGCTCTATATATTATGCTTTTATTTCATGTGTAATATGAAATTGCAATTAGTCCATCAAAAATTGTATGTGAAGCAGTAATATGCAGTATATTGCAGTAATATTCTCAATGCGATGCCATATACATTAGTCCAAACACAAAAACATTGTACAAGTATATTCAATGTCCTGTGCATTTTGAATTAACTTATTTAAAGATCTGTATTTGAATCACATCTTCTTTTATCCAAATAGAAAAATCTGAAGAGACGAGGTTTTTGAACATTGTAATGCGTCCAGTACAAGACTGTGAGACCAGCATTGGGACCAAATGAGACCACAATAGCATTAGGATTTTATCCTTAGATTCAATGGCATGACCACATTTTATGGACCTATTGTAAGATCCCCCTATATTAAGGACATATTCAATAATAATTATAAATTTTCAACTGGGGATAACAATGGGATTTTCCATGATCTTATAATGCCTAGACCACATCAAAGAAACAATTTCATGAAACATGAAAATCGAAACATTTCATGGCAAAAATGTTGCGCGTGAAATGTTTCGATACCTATATCTGGTGCAGCATGTTTGTGAAACAAGATGTCCAAACCAATGCAACATCTTTGGAACATTTCATGAAACATAATAAATTTCATGTTTTATGAAAGTGTTGCCTTGGTGTAGTAGTAGGGTTTTCATAAAATGATTTTTTTAATATAATGTATAAGAATGCATATATAAAACTATCAAAACTTTCTTGATGTATCATGAAATTATTGAATTTCTTGATGTTTAATGAAACTGTTGACAATTTCTTGATGTTTCACTATCGGAAACTACTAAAAGATGGATGTTGACTTGAAAATACATGTACGAGTGGCATTTTTTCACTCCAAAATATGTACATTTATTATGATACAAGATTTAATATGGCTGTTTTAAAGATCAATTTTATTTTACTAAAATAATTATTTAAAAAAAAAGGATTGCTTCATTTGCAACTCGCAATACACTTTGGGTTGTTCTATTCGTGTGAATTTAAGACCACTAATTATGAATTATAATGAGTGAATTCCACGAAGCGTTGTTAGTCGGTGATCCGAACATACATGTACATCTGTGTGCCTTGGAGAAGGATTGACCATCATTTGGTAATGCTCGTTATCTTGTTTAGACTACTGCATCCGTAAATAATAAAGACAAAAAAGGGCGAGAAGGTACATGAAAATTGACCATGACATTGCCAAATTTCTAAACAATTAAGTTTAGCAATTAACTGATCTCAAATAGAGCCAGGATTCATTGTTAGTTATTTTTTTAATACTTTTAAAAAAATTCTCTTCCGCATTTCTCTTGTTCCCGAGTATCACATAAGAACATTTTAATGTTCAGTTAACTATCCAAACGAATAGAGCTGTTACTGATTGTGACGTCACAACTAAGTCGATTTGATCATTTACTGAAATTTGTAAATGTGCTATAAAGCAAATATAAGACAGGAAGTTGTTAGGTTTATTGTCATTTTTTTAATTTTCAATCGTCAGGATGGTCAGGGAAAATTATTTCATTTCTAGGAGAATGGTGATTGTGGTTTTACACTATTGTATCTTTTTAATGGATTTATTTTAGCATCATCAGAAGTAGTCCAAGTACACTTTATTTGTCATTTTCTAAAAAAAATGAGTCAATTTTTGTAGATGACGCAGCAATTCCCATTCGCCCATTAATACAATGGTGGAGATGAAGCTTTTAAATGATACTTGTGTATATCCGTAATTTTTATTCACTAAATTTCCATTATCAAAGTGAATAGCCTGTTTGGAATACTTGGAATTAAATTTAGGCTAACATTAAATAGAAATGGGTGAAAGTTTCGCTCATTGTGTTCATGATTCAATGACTGGAATTAATTTTTCATTTTTCTTCTCCTTCCGTCCATAAAATTCAATTTGTCCTCCCCATTCGTACATTTATCCTCTATAATTATTATTTGTAATTGCACCCAATTTCCTATTGCATTATAAAGAAGTCATTAACACTATTTCTAACCTTCCTCCATCATTAGCATTTCAAAATGGCGTCTGGAAAATGTTAAGGGTTGATTGATTCCCCTTGAATTATTTTAATATGATTAATTGCAGTTTGATAGTTCTGCATTATAATTTTGCCTTTCAGCATTGTAATAAATTCGTTTTTTTTAGAGTCTAACATTTAGGTAACCTGTCTTTTGTCGACGTTGCCTTGTAGTAATGATGATAAATAAGACTAATAATGACTAATAAGCTATTTTATGTTAAAATCTGGATGTAAAAATAAGCTCCTGGGTAGCTTTTATAAATTACTTAACATTTTGGAAAACGTTTTCACATAGCCAGTTATTAGTTATTAGTTAATATAACAGAAGTTATACGGTGGCACACTTACGCCATCCTTACATCTTTAGAAATGGGGAATTCCCCTTTTTTTAACGTTGGCATATTTATGCACACGAGGGCTAAACACCAACGTCAGGGAAAAGGCCTACTTCACCTACCTGAAAATGTTGCCTATAAAAGTGGACTTTAAACTTGCAGGGAGCAAGGGGAATTCCCTTTATAAACCAAATGTTTAACCAAGAAGTACATTCGTGTTTACTTTTACAGCTCTTTAATGACAAATACTGTTCTAATAGTAGTTTGTGTGATTCCAAGTTTAATTCAAGAAGGTCATTTCCTGAAATTTATAAATTGTGTACTTGTCATATTGTCTTATTTCCCAATCTTAAAAGAGGGTTGCATATCAGAATAAGCCTTTTTTTCTACATTTTTTTTTTTAGTTTTTGAAATTGATAGGAACAAAAGCATTGTACGAGGACCTGGAAACATATATTCTATTATTTGTTTAATTTTTTTTGCTTATGTATATGTATATTCCATTTCATGGAAATGTGTCTGTAAAGTTTACCAGAATCTCTACAATTATAAACTTTACAGACATATTTCAATGAAATGGAATATACATATACATAAGCAAAAAAATTAAACAAATATTAGAATATGTATGCTAGATCCTCGTACATTTCATTTGTCCCTAACAGTTTCCAAAATTAAATTAAAAAATAATTTAGAAAAAATGGCTTATTCTGGTATGCAACCCTCTTAAGGATGATTAGGGAGAATTATTTTATCAAATACATCAAAAGTTGAGCCATCACTTATTGAATATTCATTTTTTTTTTGTTCTCAGTGCCAACTGTCAAATGGACAACGACGTCACTCCTGTATACCTGGCTGCTCAGGAAGGGCACATTTCCGTGTTACGTTACCTGGTGGAGAAGGCCAATGGGTCGTTGGATCTGCGGGCCAAGGATGGGATGGCACCAGTGCATGCTGCCGCTCAAATGGGATGTTTAAGTTGCTTGAAATGGATGGCAAGTATACAAGTATTTTGAAATTTGTTTTTAGTAAATTATTGGCACATTGTGTAATTGAAGGTGTCTTTCTGTTTTCCAGGTTTTGGAACAAGGTGTGGATCCGAATATGACTGACAACGATGGCACAACCCCTGTTCATTTTGCAGCTAGCAGTGGTCATGCAGACACGTTGAAATGGTTGCTAAACCATGGTGCTCGAATTATAATGGACAAACATGGACGTACTCCTATGAAAGATGCTCAAGACAATGAACACACAGAAGTGAGTGCAGTACCTAACATAACCTAATTTAACCAGACTAAATATTTTGCTGACTGTAGGTTACTGATGTAAAAATTATGTATATATCGCACGGGAGTGGTTAATATGTGAAAATAAAAACCTCAGTCGGAATTTACACTTGGAAGGAACTTTTACCTGCCATATATATTCTCCGGGTATATATCTCATATCGCACTGGAGTCGCTATATATCTTAAAATACAAACCTCAGTAGGAATTTACACTAGGAAGGAACTTTTACCTCAGACCCTCGCTTCCTGAGGTTTGTATTTTCAGATATATACCGACCCCCGTGCGATATGAGATATATATACCCAGAATTTTTCGTGTCATTTTGGTTGCCCCGGGTATGTCTCAGGACTTTTGGTCGACTCCGGGTATGTTTCAGGAATTTTGGCTAACCCTGGGTTTTGCTCACAAATAAAAACCCCAGAAAACAATAGAGCAAAATTCTCCGGGTATATATGTGGTTCATTTTGGACGACTGCCATCCTAATTTGGATTTTGTTTGCAAGATTGTCACTTTCATTGTCAATAACATCAAATGTTCATTTTTTCTTAGTGCCTAGCAATACTTATCCAACACGGTTCTGCACCCAATGGTTCTGACAACTACACGTGTACTTGTGTCCATGAAGTCGACCGAAGTCCAAGATGCACTTGCAGTCCAGACAATGCTTGCCGAGGGGGTCAAGCGCAGTGCAATGGAAGAAGCAGCATAGGTAGTGGCCACAGCAGTCCTCACACTCAATCCGATGGATCCAGTTCTCCGTTTTATTTGCATCCTCCTTCGACCAAGACCAATGGGCATCACACCAATGGCGAGCATTCCAGAAAGTCGTCGTCCACCTCCACACCCCCATTGCAATCCAACGGCTATCACTTGCCTTCCAATGGCAGCACCAATGGACACCAGCACCATGGCTCTAATGGGAGCATCAGCCATTCAGTCAGCACCCAGGGAAGTCAGCCATTCTATCTGCACGATCCTACGACACCCTCTAACGATCCTGTAAGGGAAATCTTCCATTCCAGGGAAAATTCAACGGCTTCGTCCTCGGCTTCTTCCATAACTTCGGAAACACGGTCATCAGCTACTCAAAGTACACGAAATGGAATCATGAACAAAAGACTTAGTATTGGAACTAATGTCATTGACGTCAGCCATAAATCGTCCATAGTAGGTTAGTATGTCCTGTTTGCTTTTAAATTTTTCATTGTCATTGTAAGGATTTAGCAGGACGCTCATTATCATCAGTGATTCAGTATTCAATATTATTGACGTCTATCAAAAACTGAAATTATATTAACTGGATCACAATTATAAGAGCCAAAAATTTAGACGCAAATATATTCTTAAACATTATTTAAAGAAAGATGAATGAAAATAATGCTTTTTACATGTACTGTCAATTTACGATGTATGGCTCGTATATACATTAGCAAAAAAGTTTAAAATGCAGAAATACCTTGAAATTTTCTAATATCCATATTTAAAGTTGTAATTCCAATATCCTTTTCCAATATTGTACATTTCTTGAAAACAAAACGTTTTGAATTACCGCTATTTAAATATTTGATGTAATGATACCAAGTATAATGACGGTACCCTTCATAACGAAGCTAAGGAGATTTTTCATATATTTTTATGACACCGAATGACATGACATTGTTTTATACCCCAACTGTACTTCTGTCTTCTATTGAACACCAGAAATGCCATTTATGTCAAATGCTGGAGTCTTTAAACTAAAACTGCTTTCCGATATTTATATGCTGTATTTTGCTAAAATATTTTAAAATAATAACTTTTCAAAATGAAATCCTTCAAATCCATGAAAATATGAATACTATAACACATGCCTTTTTTTCTATGACCTAATACAACAAATTGCTGCTCGTTATAAACATTATCATTTAGTATTTTGGGATAGTGAATGGACCAGCCAAACTGTTCGTTATATTGAGAGGCTAATATATGAGAAGTATAGGCATTTTGGTTTGGACTAGTCACTCTGTTCATTATATATATAACCTATAATTGTACTTTATTGAAATTCAATGAATTTCAATCAGGATTCGACTGTAGTCAAAATAAAACATATTCTCAAGAATATACAACATTTTGAAAAAATGTTTTATATTAGGTCTATTGATCCATTAAGTCGACATTAGCAACAAGTAAAAAATGCAACAAAAATAAAGAAATTATAAAGTTTTAATACATGTTACATGTATTACTTCTCAACTATTGTTTGTTTTCTGGAATCAAAAATTAAATTTATTGAATTTTTGATGTTTTTGAGTGATAATTTTTTGAACATCATGTGTATAATGAAATTGAATAATTTAATTGCATTGCATTACTATCAGGAAACGATTGTAAATAAATGACAAAATAATATAAGGGATATGCGAAATTTAAAAAAAAAGCTTGATTAACTTTATGAAATAATCCATTTTTTTATTTTTAGTCAAAGTGGATGTTCATCACAGTTCCGATGAGAGCACCAGCCTATCAGAGCTGAGCGCTGCTAGTCCAGAACCAGAACATGACTATGAGGACCCCTATGCTCTGACCAACGACAACCAAGGTGCAAATGACACTAACAAAACGGTGGTGACAACCGATAGGTGCTATCCCTCTGCTCTGGACGATCTGGACTCTGCACTGTCAAAAGAATGTGACAGCCCATTGGCTTCACCTACTTCACCTTCCACAAAGTCCAAAATTCCAAATGAAGTGAATGGCACCCAGAATGCAAGTAGTTTTCTGCACTCAAATGTCAGGCCTGCGGTGCCATCCCCGTCTGGAGCCACAGGAGTCACTGCAGTAGCCATTGTCCATGTTTCCGCCGAAGCTGTGCCAGTGTCAGACAGTGCATCAGGTGCCTCCACGAGCTACAACACTGGGAATACCCTCGTGGGTAAAAAGGTACCACCACCACAAGTTCCACAACGTGGTATTGTGTCTGAAATGCGCTTCAAGTTAGAACAGGACACGTATGGGGTCAGTAATGCCGAAGCAGCAGTTAGTGAGGTGATTGAAGCCAGTGATCCCAAATCGGTGAATGATGGTAGCAAGATGCAAGATTCAAGACGAAATTCTAACGTTTCGAATGTTGGAAGTTCAAGAAGGGGTTCGGATTCATCTAACAAAATATCGGTGGCTGGAGTCAAGTCTTTCTCCACGCTCGATTCGAAGCCGGTTCCTAAGTAAGTACTTTTTCAAATTTATCATTCATTTAGGGGCCACACTAGGCTGTTTACGCGCGTTTGGCTAACATCAAACTGGACATAGAATTTAATTTACATTCTAGAATTACAAAATTTGCACATTAATCTCTCGTGCGAAAATTCTTTTTTTAATTAAAAGCCTTGTTTGAGGCTAGCCAAACGCGCGTTTTCAGCCTAGTGTGGCCTGGGGCTTAATTGCCCAATACGCCCCAAAAGTAGGACTGCAAGAACCTTGCAGATGACATTTTTATGACTATAATGATATTATAACATTCATGAGAATGAGCAATGTTGCATTCGAAAATTGCATCATGCTATAACTTATTATTTTCGCATCATATCCAAGGATTATACAGAGGATTAACACCAAGGATATATCTAAGGTTTAGACCTAGACTTCAGATTTTTAAAATGATGCCCAAATGCGGCAGTCAATTAACTGAACCATGTGAACATTGATGTTTGTACATTAAAAAACCCGTAAGAAATTATTATTTTTGATCAAGGTTATCCAACATTTTTGCTACAATAAGTCCGTTCACTAATTCTATCTTGTCTTAGACGAAATAAAATTCCGACAAATTTACGGAAGCTCAGAGCGGACACAGCAGAGGCGTTTCTGAGAGTCCTATCTGCTCTGTGCTCTTGTAACCAGGAATTTGTTCGAATATAGATTATAATTAACAAATCTCTGTTAGCATTTCTCAAAAAATTTAGATATTGATATTAAGCTAGTTTTCCTTTGATGGTGCCTTAAACTTTAGTTTCTTTTTGAAATCGAATTTTTCCCATGCATAAACGAAATATCCTCATATACCCCTGAAAAATATTCATTTGTAGCTTGAATTTATTTTTTAAAAATGGTACATCGTTTCAAAACATTGTATCTTTTAATTTTGATGAATTTCTTTTCAATTGCTTTTCAAAGTTTTCAAAATTTACATGTAGACTTGTTGTCTTTTAATATGGATTTTACACAAAAAGACATTTAACACAGGTTTGCGTGAAATTCCAGTCTTGTTCGTAATTCCTCTTTGTTTTTATTTTTATTTTTTTGATACAAGTACAGTTAACATTTAGCTGAAATAACTAATTTATAATTTAATCAATGTTTAAATATTGCAACAAAAACATAGTTTTGTGAATGATAACTAGCATTTTTGGCAACTCTATACCGTTCTTCACCTTCAAAGGTTCTTTATCCCTTGTAATTTTACCCTTTTTTCTTCGAATTTGATACTTGAGAAAGTCAATGACCATATCAACTGTAAATATGCTTTTTTACGATTATAAGGAAAACGCACTGATGGGCAGTGATTTGGTAAAATTCAGTCAAGATTCTTATAATGCGCTTGACATGATTGCGTTTTGCATGATGGAAATTTGAGTCAATTAATGAAGTAATTTTCCTCAAAAATGTAACAAGAGGGGTGTGTCTACATTAAATTTATAATTATTTTTCAACGTTTATATAACATTCTAAAGATTTGAGTTTATCTAAGATTATTTTCGAAAGACTTAATATCATATAATTTGTCTGGTTTTAGTATGTACATGTATATAGCAGTTGTTTCCAGGTGCGAAAAGAAATTCTTTCATTAAAAATAATTAACTAATTATTATTGAATAATATTTTACCAGAGATAATATATTTAAATTTATGATAAAACAAATATCTACAATCTAAAATGTATGCAATGATAAATGTGGGAGCGATGGTTCAAGAGGTGAGGAAATAACTGACATTATTTCTGCTACTTGTCTGCGAATAGTTTAGTTAGGAAGTTCTAACTTTTATTAAAAAAAATAGTTTTATACTACATAACTTCTTTTTTTGTTTATTGCCTCAGTTTTGGTCTTTGTTTTGGGTAAAATTAACTAATTATTCACATCGAAGGAAAACATGTTGACATGCATGTACATTGTTTATGCCATATTTTTTTAAATAACTGCGTGCTTTTTTTAATTTAGTCGCAAACGGGATCTAAAAATTGGTTCATTATTTGTAAATATCATTTGAAAGACATAATTTGACGTAAGACTATATGGTTTCACAATACATTTCATCCAAGTCAAAAATAATGACTACAAATCAAAGAAAAAAATATTTATTAGCACATTTGAATAAGAAAAAACATTTTATAACACCTAACAAAGAGGATGGTACGATTTCTCGATTGGATAAACTTTATTTTTTATCTAGTAAAAATAACTTGATTTTTTCAAATATTGTTTTCCGGATAAAACTTCCTCCCACTACTGCTCCCCTCTTTTTATGTGGCAATGACCACTGACTTCGATACGGTCTTCATGAAGTCATTGGAGAATGAAAAAGCATTTGAAATATTAGTTGAAAAAGCTAATAAAATACATTTAAGAATATTTTAAGAGGATTAATTAACCTGAGTTGAATAGCTTAATGGCCAAATGGTTAAAAACCAAGCTTGGATAATGATGCAAAACGTGAGGGCAAAATTTAGTTCCTAGAACATGAATGCACTTTATTTTTTATTAATAAAAGTGTAGTTTTAGAACTTCAGTACCAGACTTTCAAACTCTAGACATATTTAAAACAGTTTCAAACTAATAAATGTCTAATATGAGAGAATGTGAATACATGTAGCCAGATGAAGCATGTGTGTTAAGCATTACATCATTTATAAAATCATCAACAAAAGCATCACAATGTTTTGATACTCTTATTTTATAAACTAATTGATAACTGGTTAAAACTCCTAAAATGTCAAAAATTGGAATATAAACTGGCAGAATGCACACGAATCAATTAGATTTGTTTAATACCTTCTTTGACAACTTGTTTTAATTTTCCACTGATTTTGAGTTTTGTAGTACAACTTATTTATTTAACAAATCGTGTTTATATTATCATATATTTAAATGATTTAATTTTATTTGGTTACAAGATTTGACAATTTTAAACTGATAAATGACTACTTGTTTCCAATATACAAGTATACTGACATTGTTTTACACAAACAATCTCGTTTGATGTTTGTTTTATCTTGTTTGCCTCTTTTTATTCTCTCCATCTTTCTCTTTTTGTTAATTTGTCACATTTTTAATCGTTTATGAACTGTGTGACTTTTGATTTCAAGTTCGAAATATAATTTTTACAAGCTTTCCTTTCTGACAATCTTCTTTAAATTTCTGTAGATAATTAAGTTTTGTTTTTTTTGAAATGTGAAAAACTACCACATTTGGTTAAAACTTGTTTACAAACAAGTTTGTAAAGTTTTGATTAGGAAAACAAAAAAGACAAACTTTGTAGCAATGTTATAATAATAGGTTCAATAATTTTTATTAGTAATCCTAAATATTCTGGCCATAGTTTGATACGGGCCATGCATTATTCTTGCGTAACCAGGTTATTCCCGCCTCTAAAAAGGTGTCGTCATGGTGGGTGGACTTCAATATTTGTAGGTATAGCGTTTAAAATTTTCGGTTATCCTTAACAGTAGTGGACGGTTGTCCACTGAGAAATCTACCATTTAGACATTACATGGATTTGTAATCCAAACCAGAGTATTTTCAATGGGATAACTTTGTTTTGATAAAAGACTGGATATTTGATATGCCATCCCCCATCCTGTGATATATTTAAATATTCATGTTTTGTGTGTTGACGGCTGAGTTGGAACAAATACAAGCATATTTTTACTTTGCCGAGGATCAATGGTAAGTGGGATATTTGGAAATTTTAATATAAGGTTAAATTGGCCATAGTTAGCCACACCATGGTATTGAGTCACCTTTTCCCATCTATAAGCTTATACACTGTTGCCAATTACCCTATATTATTGTAATTGCTCTTCTTGTCACTTTAAGCAATGTATCACATAAATTCCCAAAAGAAACCTTATCCCTGTAATCCCTGGGATAGATTCCCATATCAGCATCAGTAGCTTTTAACATCACATAACATCCTGGTCTACACGTAAAGTTTTGTCGTCAGTCTTGCATGATCATGACAACAATCACGCTTTAAGTCTGGTATACACGTAACATTTTGTCGTCATGATCATGCAAGATTAGAGGGATTGCGCAGGTTTCCTTTAATCTTAACGAGAAGGATAAACGCACTATTACGCATGCGCATCAATAAGTTATGCGCCGTAAAAGTCGTTATGCTCCTCAAAGACGTTATGGTATCACGTTAAACTAACGAAATTGTCGTGTCCCCTCAACCACAAACCCATTAACGTCGTCCCCACGCATGCGCATTGGCAAAAAACCAGTGCTGCCAATGTCGTCAAGATTAAAGGAAACCTTTACCAATCCCTCTATTGATGACAAGAAGGTTTGAATGTAAAAAGCGGTTATGCGCAATCATAATTAAAATGTTTCTGTAGCATGTAATTTGAAGAATATTGTAATTTTAATAATATTTCATGCAAAGCTGAAGATATCTCGATATAATATACTTGCTAATTTCACTTTTAAAATGCGTGGTATATTGAAAACAATTCTATAGTCTTATGTATAAAGCAAAAATAATGTGACAAACATTTGAATTATACTTTTTGTAAATGTTATTCACTCCATTTATTATACATATTGACGAGGCAATGCTCCTATCACAGTATTTAGCTTGAATATTTGATTTCAAGAATGCATTATATGTTAATGTGATTGAAGTTATTAGTGTATTTTACAAAAGGTTCGTGTATACTGCACGTATTGGTTTTTCATTCCCATACAAACCAGGAAAATATAAACACATGGAATAGAGCAATGTTATTTGTTTTCAAATTGCTTTCCCCATTTTGTTTTTATGATAATTACGATTGTTGTAAATATATCAGTTCGATGATATTGGTGCTAAATCACCGATTAATGGACAGTTTGGGGTTGTATAATCGCTCCTTGGTCAATGATTCCCCGCGTAACCTACTTAGTGTCTATTCCTTAAAGTTACTTAACCTTCCTCAGACAGTTAACTATTTGACTGGAGGCAACAAGATGCTTATTCAAAATTCAACGATTACCCATCGTGTAAAAGTCAATGATTTCTTTAGTTTCCTTGTATCGGCCTAAAAACTTATAAATTTGGTAGAAAAGACAGATTTCGACACTTATATCTAATGGTATTACACCATAATACACTGTAATTTTCAAGACATTTAAAGGTAAATTACGTTTACTGTTTACATTATTTAGCTTATTTTGTTTGGGAGCAAATCTGCAAGAATTCAATAGACAAAATCTTTTTTTTTTAATCTTATACTGTACCAGGAACTATAACTTGTCTGCCTGGAAACTTTATAACCAACTGTATCTATGCAGTGTATATAACAATTGTAGAGTAACATGTGTTGATAGGATCCCAAACTATTGTCATATTATTATTTCAAACTACAGGATACTTGTTTCAAAATATATAATTTCATCTATAATTCAGCACATACATAATGTATCGTTATGAATAATTTCTATCCACATACGTGCTTTTAAAATCAGTGAAATTTTGCTCAAGCTTGGCTAATTTGGGATAACAGGTTCTGAAATTTGTCAGCAGACTGTTTTCTGTATCAAGATTTTGTACAATCTTGGTCAGTCTAAGATACATTGGTTTTGCCAATTGGACTCGGTTAAAACGTTGTTTTGATAAGAGTATTTTCTATTTATTACCATAGCATATATTTTTTTTAAATATACAGTCCCCTGTTTAATATAAAGTTTTTGTAGTTTATCAATGATGTATGAAAAGACTGGTGCTTACCAGCATTGATAAAGCAACTGTAAAAGATATCACCTTGAGAAAAAAAAATATTATGAAATTTGGATTTGGGTAAAAATGGTGAATTTTTTTCTAATTTAATCAGTCTTCAATGGTGCCATTTTGCATGCCCACTAATTTCGATAATCAATGCCAAGGCTTTTGTTATGGCATGCAAACCCATCGGTTTTGGAGGGCCAAACCTCTGTTCGTTGACCCGCTTGAATCAAGAGGATGGAAAATGACCACGAAAGCCATCACTGCGTTTTCTCATCCATGGCTGAGGTTTTCCGCCTCACTCGTGACCCACATTCACGGCTCAGGCCCTTCGGCCGAGTTGACTCAACTTCATTCACTTTTTTATACTCATTTTCTACCTATTTTTTATTTCAGGAATGTTAGTCGGCAGATTTCCTTGCCAACCACACCCACAACACCCGCAGCACCTCCACCGCCACCACCTCCACTCCAGCCACTCTTGGACTCCGCAAACAATACGTTGACCAACAGTGTCAAGCAAACCGTGATGCCCAGCGCAATGGTCAAGATGCGAAACCACAGTGGTGGCCTGGAGAGACTGAAGGCACTTACAGAAGCCGGAGGAACCATTGTGCGTCCCACAACGTTGTCCATTGCCAACGATGCCTCTTCGTCAACCTCTTCTGGTATTTCATCCACGGATTCATCCAATGATGAGACTGCAGCCATCCGCAGCAACCTCCGGAGACCCCAGGTAGCCAGGCCACCGTTTATTCCACCCCAATTTCCGTCGCCTTCTGAAGGACACACCCTCATCAAACCCTCGGAGTACCTGAGGACAGTGCGACAAAAGCAAGGACCGTCTTCCAGAAGTTCCCTGCAAGCATCTCGTGAAGACCTCACCGATTTTGGGGATGATGACCATGGTTCATCCGCTTCTTCCACGACTTCCAATGACAGTGGCATCGTGACGTCTTCTTCGGTTTTGTCCTCTAATCCTGCTGCTCCAGGACCACCTGTATCTGCCATTCCACCACCACCGCCACCTCCTCTTGATTACGTTCCAACCAAGGCCCCTGCCAGTGTCGATGCATCTGGAGTCAGTCAACCGTCTCCGAATTCTACTCTGAAGCAGCCATTGTCTGCTATTCGGGTACAGGATCTGCAGGCCGTACAACTGAAGAGAATGGGAAAAAGCGAGGCTAAGGTTCAAGGTGCCCCCATCGAAAATGTCTTGGAGAACAAGACGAACCTCATTGAGGAGCTGAAGATTTTCAAAGATATCAACGGCATCAAAAAAATGAAGGAGGTGAAGGCCAAACAAGATGTAGAGATGGTGAGTTGATGCAGTTGAATTTAACTTCCATGCAAGGGCCCAAATACAAATAAGTTTATAGAGAGCTGGGTGATCTCCTCGATCACCTGATCGAATCCAACCAATCAGGGGACGGAAGTACGTTGCACATTTTGGTTGTGTGAGCTTGTAAATGTGGCCCCTGGAAATGGGACGACAGAAAAATTGAAATGCCCTTTGACAATCAAATAATCTTTTTCAATAGTAATAATAGCTAATAGAGAAAAATTGAGAATATTGAAATTATGGAACATGTTAATTAGACATTTGGGGGCCTGCTTATGAGCTACATGTATGTGGGACAAGCAATGGTACCAAATCAGACCATAATATGAAAGGGGTTTTTTTCATTGGGGCTCTATAGAATGAGTGCGTTAATAATTAATTTTATGCATTTATTATGAGATTCCACTCTAATAAGAACAAGATTTATAATTGACATGCAATTAGGATCTATTGTCAAAAGTTGCATTGTTTTTGGCCCATTTTTTGCTATTGTTGACAAAAGGATCATAAACAATCCTATTGCTTTCTATTAGTTTAAACTGTTTTAATTTATTGTCAAATGATCCAGCAAATATAAATCAATGAAAAGTCAATAGAATGTTAGAAACCAATAAGACCAATAGAATTTTCTCTATTGTTTACTATGAAATTTTTGATAAGGAATTTCAATGGAATATTCGATAATCTCATTGGGGTCTCATACAATGAGATATGTCACTATAGGATGTATCAAAATATATAATGCCAGGTTGCTGGCCATTTCAAAATTTCAAACTCATTTTTCCCTCCCCCAAAATTTCATAACATACATGTATATTCTGTAGATAAATTTATTACAGTTTCATGTAACGTTGATTTGGTGAATGGAATAATAAATTTGCAATGTGTCTCAGTATGGTTGACAAAATGTATGTAAATTCTGGTCGTGGGCACGCTCCATACCAAGCAAAGTCGCCATAGCACCACATGCTCACCATCTGGGTGGGCACCATGCCGTAGTTCCCAGTCAGCCCAATTCCACCAGCTGTTTTTATTAAAACCTTTTATTTAACTTGGTTAGAAGGGAGCGCATGGTGTTTGTTTGATAACATGGATATGGATCGT
>JAQGCC010000935.1:0-28401 GCA_034698905.1 Xestoiulus laeticollis
TATATGCAATTCTGTTTTATTTCATGCCTGCTGCTGACAAATATATCATCTTATCTCTTTCTAAATCTGGCCAATCAAAACATTGGTCTGGCGAACTAAATGCATTCAATGGAAAATATAAATTTTATAGCTGAATAAAATAAAATCTAATATGATTTCTATGTGTATTTCCAGGCTTCGCCTATCCACTTTCAGTTTCTTCACATTGAGCATATTTCATGTATACTATATGTATGTCCGATTTCAATAGTGTGGCTGCATGCGATGGATTGCAGCCTGTGAATCAAGTATTGAACTTCTTTTTCACAAGTATTTTCACAGCTGTCGTATAACATACAAATGCATGCATACAGGACATGGACACGATCGAGATATCAAAATGTAATGCTCGCAATAACGACCGCGGACATTTTACAAAGGATAAAATATAGGCTACATTTTTTTTATCGAAAAACAATCTTTGCTGCATATAACAGAACACAACATATAACATCTCAAGTTTGGATTAAATAAAAATATAAGCTTATTCAATCTGATATAGGGGAGACCGAGGCTAATTGTACACAGGGGTATAAGTTGACACACGTTAAATTTTCTCGCCATTTACAACAGGAAGTTGTCCAGAAGTTCATAGCAGGTCCCATTAACCCTATAGACAAGGCTGATAGCACTGTAGTTTCAAGTGTTTCCAATTGAAAGTTTTTGTGTTATAATGTACTCAAAAACGTATTTTTGGAACCTCAAAGTGATCTTCAGAATTTGTAAATGACGGTTTTTGGTTAATAGACATAAATAGAACGGTAAAATCTTTGTATGCAGATGTTTTAACATATAATTTGACAATATAGTACAGTAAAACAAATTTAAGTTACTGCAAAGTGTTAATGATGGCTTATAGACTTTTTTTTTTTAAATAATTAGACTAATTTTTGCCAATTTAACCAATATTGTTTCAATATTCGGCCAATCGAGGTCCAACATTGTGTGCTATACTTGGGTCGAGTTGATAGAATAAAATCCCTTTGAGGTGTCTCATTTAGGTTATAGGACCCATCAATGCAGACCCTGAGAACTCATACTTGGAATATAAAATAGCTGCGCAGCTGGTGTGTCGCTCATTTAACATAAAAATAAGCATTTTCCATTGAAGGCTGTATATACTAAATGCGAAGTGATCATGAGGTAAAAACGTGTCTCCCTCCCATGTTCTTTTAACACGTATAGTTCTTCATCACCTCTATATAGTAAACTGCCCAGAACGCCTACCTATATATAAAGCGCCCAATTTGTCCGTTAGGAGGCGTGTCATTTTGGCAGGCCCCTGAATTGTTGTTGCTTAAGATTGATAATCTCTCATTTGAAATGCATCCGGGGACTCCTCTCATACATATGCAACAACTCTGTTAATTTTGCATTAGATGGTGACGCCTTTCGATGTAACACACTAAAAATGTACTCCCTCCATTAGGGCAGTGCAAACCTATACCATTTTCTATTAGGGGCCTTTTCAATAACAATTCGGGATACAAAAGGCAAGTAATGGCTGTAGTTATGCCAGCTTTTTTTTCTCATTTAGTCTGTATTAAATGAATAATAGAAGAGTATACAATATCGAACAAAAGGTCTATTGAAACGTGTAGGGGCAGCAAAACGCCATTTTTGAGGTAGAGGAAAGCATGGTAAAATTGCATATGCCCTTTATGATCGAAGCTAGGCGGTCTATCCCTAAATCCATTCAAAACCGCTTTTCTCAAACATTTACACTAGCAAACCGGCTACCCTATGCATTGTCGCATTTTCAAGTAAATTTACTAAAAGTTCCTGTTAACATTAATGCAAACGGTTAACAATATTGATTTATCGCTTTATAATTTACCCATGCATCAGCATGAATGGGCATTCCAGTTCTAGGTTTTAATTAGGATTTAGGATTTCAGGCATGATTTTTAATTAAATAGAAATAGGCTACTTCACGCGAACGCTGTTAAGCACAAGCCGGCAACGCTTTTACCGCGGAATTAGATGTGCGCATGCGCTATTCATGCGCACATTAAATTATGCGGAAAAGCGTTGCCGGCTTGTGCTTAACAGCGTTCGTGTGATGGAGCCTAATATTTTTGTTAGAGGTTAAGGGTTACATCCCTAGGGACCTGCAATATGGACCCCTTTTCCTGACCCTTAATGACCTTCCTTTGTTATAACGTGTGACAAGAGACGCCAAACAAAAGTAAAGAAATTAACTTTAAACAATTATAAAACTTAATAAATTTTTCATAAAATTGAGATGTAAATAGATGCAGCAGAAATATGTTTCTTGTTGAAGGTGTTTTAATATGTATTTTTTTAATGTGGAAAGATTTATTTCTATTTCCACAAAACCAGGCTATACAGGGTGTACCGAAAGTTGGAAGACAAATTTACAGGGTTTGTAGCTGGTGGTATGTGGAGTATAAATGCCCTGTAAATTCATTTGTTGACTTTCGGTACACCCTGTATAAAACAGACTAGCCTTCTTTCACATCTTTGACTTTACTTCATATTGTAGAATAATTTAAAGTTATGAACTTGCCCAACAGGTCTAAGAAGAAGGCAATTCATGTGATTTTGATGTAAGCTTATAATGCTTAACCGCAGTAATCCATCACCACTATGACTTGAATGGAATTTTCAATGAGATAATTTGTCATCGTACAATTGTATACTGTCAACACCGTTTTCAAATTTCATTGTGTTCAATTACAGAATATTTTCTTTAACAGGATGGCATGTTATAGGCCTATGACTTTTGAACAAAATTAACATGCGTTTAAAAATAATTTGGTAATTTGAAAAATGGAAAGTGATTTAGTTAATTATTAATATATATATTATTTAAGAAGCATGTGAGTTTATTTTAAATATCAAAGGGGCCATTCAAATACTACATCACACCGTTATAATTATACCAACTTTTGACCTCTTCAACCCTTACGTCACACCACATATTACACACACATTAATATTTACTGCATTACACATTTTAAGCAACCCCCTCCCTTCTTCACGTGAAATATTTTAATTAAAAAGCTGTTAAAAACAAACTATGACTTGAAATTTGTCATACATGGATCGAGCAAAATCTTTCTTTATTACTTAAGAAAGATCTTTTAAAAGATTTACTTAAGAAAGCAAAATCTTAAGAGGGTTGCATATACCAGAATAAGCCTTTTTTCTAAATTATTTTTTAAATTTAATTTTGGAAACTGTTAGGAACAAAGGAAATATACGAGGACCAAGCATAAATATTCTATTATTTATTTAAATTTTTTGTATATTGTATATATGTATATTCCATTTCATGGAAATAGGCCTGTAAAGATTATATATTAATAGTATAGAGCGTCTGTTAATATACAAATAAAATATACATATACATAAACAAAAAATTAAACAAATATTAGGATATTTAGTCTTGGTCCTCGTATATTCCATATGTTCTTAACAGTTTCCAAAATTAAATTTAAAAAAAAAAGAATTTAGAAAAAAAGGCTTATTCTGGTAAGCAACCTTCTTAATTATACTTAAGAAAGAATTTGCTCGATCCATCTATTCAAATTATTCAATAATGAAACAGTTTTCGATATAAAACCAAGTTTTATGTATCGCTGTATCAACATCATTTAATTTTGTAGTCTGTTTTGAATTATTATAAATATTCAGATAATCCCGAATTCTAACACGTATACAGAGCTAAGCTCTGTAACACTGCAGGCTCATTATCCGCACTATTATATTGATAAATGCTAAAATGCAACCCTAATTTCTTGCCATTTAAGCTTACAAATAATGAGAAAATATCTGTCTTAAAACCCCGATTTCCCTGTTAATTTAATGTTTCATCGTGAATCTGGCTAATGAATACATGCATGCTGGGTGATGCTAAAAGTTGTACATCCATCTAAGAGTGTATATAGCTATTAATAGACAATTTCCATCTATGTATAAGCCTTGCATATCATAAGCCGCAGCTTCCCCTGTAATTAACGACCAATTAGCCTGTTGTAAAGTCACTTTTGATGACTATCGATTGGTGCAGAGGAGAAATGCATGAGAGAAAGTGGTATTCACAACATATAAAGGCACGTGCAATAAGCAGTACATGCAGGAGCATCAAGTACATGTAATTAGTAAGTTTTTAAACACAAAAAAAAAACTGACAGTAAAAGCTGGAACAAGGAACATATGCACACTCTGTGCTAAGATGATTGACGCTCAAAGTTAACAAGAATTAAGGATTGCTTTACAGGTTAAACACTGCTTGCATATATTTGAAATTTAAACCACAAATTACTGCAGCTTTTTGAGAGGGGGAGACTCCTATATACTATATAATTTATTCATGATAATGAGATCTATATCTAGTAAATTTGTCAAAACTTCACTTGGTAAAGTTTATTTCTAATCTTTTCTTTCTTCAGACCAGACTGACAGAATTGTATTTTATGCTAGAAATTGCATGTGAAACGAAAAAATGAGATATGCAAAGGCAGTGCAATCCGAATACAACATAACATTATTGTCTATCTGATTACCGGAACAAATTTTAACATCATATATATACATGAGAATAAATGTATTTTTGAGTATTTTTGCTATATTTTTCCTAAACTTCTTCCCATTTTTCTCCTATATATTTTTCTTGCTTTTTTTCCTGTTTTCCTCGTGCATTTGTCATGTTTTTTTGGTAAATTTTTCTGTAGTTTTCTTTTATTTATTGCATATTTTCATTTACTTGTTAGTTGATTTTTTTCCTATTTTTACTTGATTTTCTCCTATTTCTACATGTTTTTACCAATACTTTCCAAAAAAACCGTAAAAAGATCATTTAAAAACCAAAAATATAAATATGAGATCAACCAAAAAAAAAAATTAACACAAAAAAAGGAGAAACATGAATAGTCACAGGTAGAGCACGAGAATAACAGTAAAATAAAGCAAAATGCTTTGTGAGCAAATGGGCTCGATTAAACGTTTTAATCTTCCCGATAATTCACATCTTGAATCTGATATTCTTGTGCCAAATAATCACTTTAGAAGTAGACGTAATCATTCAAAATCATTGGCCGAGCTTCGTGACCACACGTTCAATTTAACAATGATGTCTAAGTCGCTACTGCCATATAGGAGAATTCTCATGAAAATGCATGGTACGACGAATATTGCTCGTAAATCGGTAACTTTATTAGGAACCATACTTAAAAGTTCTAACCTTTCTTGTTTTAGATATATATGTATGTAAATGACAGTAACACAAGGTTTCTTTTGGATGCAATATCATGAAGTCGTTTCTTCAGAACATCCGATTTCACAATATACGTCTATTAAAGAATGTGTTTACCTGTGAATCTTTTAGACCGAGCTTTTCAGCCAGTTTCTTGCGGTCTGGCTTGCTGATGTATTTCTGAATTTGAAAACGCTTTTCAAGTTCTTTTCGTTGAGCATCTGAGAAAACAGCTCGCCGAAGCATTACACGTCTGGGTTTTCCACGCACACTTGCTGCCCATGGTAACAATAATACACGACCATCACCTAGAAAAGCATACATGTATACACGTTTAAGTAAATTCATATGCATGTATATAGATTACAATGAATGGACCTATATGTTGGGATAGATTAAGGCCCAATATCGGTCCTAGGTTCTTATATATGTTATCCATATATAACTGAGCCAACAATGGCAATTTAATTGGGCCAATATATATAGGCACGCTATATATTGAATGCAAAATAAGAGCGCAATATTGGCCCTGTATATTGTCTATAGTAAACTTGGACCACTATATCAGTCCAATATAGGTTACATTGGCCAATTTTTGCCAATTTAACCAATATGGCTCCAATATTTGGCCAATCGAGGTCCAATATTGTGTGCTATACTTGGGATTAATCAAGAATCATAGATGATCATAATAGCTGATGAGCTCTACAGGTCGTATATCAAACCTGCCCATTGTTACATATACGTGAAATTTCCAGCACAGTTCAATAAAAAATGCATGGATTAATCTTAAACTGTCTTATGATATAATTGCTGAAACATACTAGTATATATATGCAAAGACTCATAGAAAAAGTATATTAAACTGTCTAATTCTTAAGAATATTGTTTTTTATCTAATCTCACATTGATGGAGCCAACCGAAAAGCTGTAATTATTTTCTTCAGAAACCATGCACACCTGATTTTTATATGAAGCAGCACATGATATTAAGAACTTATGCCCAAAATAAATAAGAATAAAGCAGTTTAATTACTGCAATTACTTCAACCAAAAAAGTCCTAATCTAAGATTCCCACTATAAATTGTATTTGAAGAGTTGTATGTAGCATTGCGATACACTTACCTGTAATTCCAGTTGCACCATTTACACCTGCAAGATTTGCAACAGCAGCGACACTGCCTAATGTGGACATGCCATTCATACCCGCCACATTTGTTCCATTGAACCCTGATGCACCTGAAACAGAAATAAAACGTTAAAATAATTATATATATATATATATATATATATATATTACATATATGTTACATAGGAAAAAATAAATATGGCCATATACGACATTTTCCAGATATGGCTGCATTCAAAATTGACCACATCAGATATGGCATATCTATACATATTTGGGTAGACATGCCAAATATATGGCATATCTGGAAAATGTCTTATATGGCAATATCTACTTTTTCCAACGGGAGGATATATGCTGCCTTTATTACTCAATAGATTTAAAAAATAATAGGACACTTTTGCAAGTTTTATCATATAGTCTTAGACCTTTTCAGACGAACTGATCAGTCTTACTCTTAGAAGAAGACACTTGACAAAAAATTCTTAAGACACTCGACAAAGGTATCTTAAGACAGTCGACAAAAGCACCTTAAGACAAAATAGACAAAATTTCTTAAGAAACTCGACAGAAGTGTCTTAAGTCATTTAACAATAGTGTCTTACAACAAAAGTATCTATATGCATTCGACAAAACCATCTCAAAACACTCTACAAAAATATCTTAAGACGCTCGACAAAAGTATCTTAAGGCACTCGACAAAAGTATCTTAAGACATTTGACAAAAGTGTCTTACTAGACTAGACTATGTTAGTATGTGTAATGCAATAGATTTGTCCATATATTGAAACAGGTATGACCATATATGGAGGCATGTATGGCCAAATCCATATAAATCATATATGTACAATTTTTTATATGGCGATATGTGGAGACAAGTCAGGCCATATACCTGTAACTAATATATTTATATATAGACAATTTTAGGTATGGCGGTATATGAAGGCTGGTATGGCCAAATCAATTCAATTTATATACAGTACATATTTTCGGATAAAGCCATTCATGGATCCATGTATGACATATATAAGACATATATGGCCATATATAATTTTTCTACCTGGTATACATGTGTATAATTGTCATAAATAAACTGTCAATGAGCTCGAACAGTTATATATCCATGGTATATTTTGGCTATGTGTATATGTAATATATAGCTTTACCTTCAATCCTATATAATGGCCTATATCCACTCGTATATATAGGCCTACCTTGATAAAAATAAGCCTTGCTATTGACAAAAAATGCCATGCATGTAACATTATACGTATTTAGTATTACAATGTATAAATCCGCAAAGATAATCCCTTATACCAACATGAGGTAAACCAGTACAGTTCCTTCCATCATTGTGGCCAATTTTATGAAAGCCAAGCTTACAAATACTGCTTAAATATTGAATTGTTATAAATTGTATAGTCAGAGGGAGATTTCTAGGGGATAATATGGTTGCATGCATGCATGGTCTTTGAAAAAGTAAATGCAAAAGTGCAGACCAGATTCAACGTAAAATAAACAACGAATTTGATAGAGTAAGGCATAAGTCTATCATAATAGCCACAGTTATACCATATATAGGATTAAGCTATATAACTATGTGAAGTAGGCACTATATAAACGAAAATAGGAAATGCAACAGAATATTAACCATCAAATACTGACATGCACAATTGCAAATTAAAATCCAACTTATGAATGAGAAATATTGTAAATATTTATATTTGAGAAAACTGCAGACAATGTCCGAAATTGTATCACCTGCTTCTTCAGCAACGGATCTTATAACGCTGTTATTGTTTATGAATTATTGCTAATTTATTAATTTTAGGTTGGAATTATACTAATACAGCAAAACCTGCAGGTAAGGTGGTATACCTCTATGGAATGACCACTTTTCATAAATTGGTTTTAGTATACTTGTAATTGGACCTAATGGCCGCAGTTATTTAATGTGCTCCAGTACTTATACTATGCACTATAATCTATGCTTGCAATTCTGTCCCCTTCCCATATCATCCTTTCTTTGCCAAATCTGCATCCCCATAAGTGTGAATGGCATTAAATGGACCAGAAACGTCCTACGCTCGATCTCTCTTGGTGGTCGTGTGGTTGAATTTCGATGCAAATTTATAATCTGTTTTCCTTTTTTTCCCCTAATTGAAAAGCCCCTGTGCCCTTAAGGACCCAGCCAAAGCAGACTTAACTCTAATCTAGCTTTTTCAAGTGCACTCAAGCTTGGACAGATCACCCTATTTGTATCAATTAGGTGGTTTAGTACCTTTTGTCAGTCTGTTTTTCTACCCTGTATTTATTGGAAGGGACCGCAGTTAGTAACTTGCGTACACTATGGGCTTGCCCTATAAATATTTATACAAGAAAACCAGCAAAAGGAAAAAAAGCAAAGGGCGCCTCAGGCTGTTTTCTGTTGCTCATTTCTCGTAAACAGGTCCTACAATCTGTTTAGCTAGCAATCCCATTTTACCCCATGTTCCATGCACTGTGTTTGGGTTGCGTTTTCAACCGTGTTCAACGTGTGTTTGACCTAGGGTTTTTTTGGGGCATGGGGTTCCTTCTTCACCCCTCCTTATGAAAAGAAGAGTTCGCCCTTAAATGCAGGCACAACACATTTTGATATTGGGGAATAGGTCTTTCGCAATTCCGCGCCATTATACATTGTACAACCGGCCACTTATGGCCTGCAGGGTTTCAAACCCGCAAGTCGCACCTTTATTAAGAGGGTTGCATACTAGAATAAGCCTTTTTTACTAAATTATTTTTTAATTTAAGTTTGGAAACTGTTAGGAACAAATGGAATTTACGAGGAAATAGCATAAATATTCTATTATTTGTTTATGTACATGCATGTATACTAAATTCCATTTCATGGAAATATGTCCGTAAAGTTTATAGTTGTAGAAGGTCTGGTAAACTTTACAGACCTATTTCCATGAAATGGAATATGCATATACATAAACAAAAAAATTAAACAAACAATAGAATATTTATGCTAGGTTATCGTACTTTACATTTGTTCCTAACAGTTTCCAAAATTAAATAAAAAAATATTTTAGAAAAAAAAAGCTTATTCTGTATGCAACCCTCTTAATAAATTGCATACGATATTGAAAACGTAGTTGCATGGGTCTATCATATATGGAGATTTGAGCCATTTCTGAAAGGGTTGATACTGTAGCTGTTATAAAATATGAACGACTTTTTTTCTTCATAAATTTCAAAATGAATAATGCATAACCACGCCTCCTGAATGAAATGATATTTATAGCAAATCAAGCTTCAAGCAAATATTGGTCGCAAGAAAATAATGTTTGAAGCAAATGTGACTTGTGTTAATGCACATGCAGATTCCGAATCAGTGATTAAATGTATGGGTTTGTATTGAAAAAAAAACAAAGTTGACCTTGAAGGCATCATCGGATTTCGTCGGAATAAACAAACCTCCTTCCCCTTAACATCTCGTTAATACAAGTGTATTAAGCAAGTAATCAATAAATATTCGAAACGCAATGATTAATTGCAGATGGCTGACACCAGGTGGCAGCAAGACCATCCAAAACACCCACGAAATTTTAAAAATAACATGGTCTCTGTGCACTAATCTATGAAAACACAATTTTTACCATTTTTGTTTTCCCTAAAACTTTAATTAGAAAAAACGCTGGGCTCGTCAAGAAATTTTCCCATAGGAAAGGGGTTGTTAGTTCAGCCTTAAAGGTGTTGAATTGACGTTGAGTTTATTCCAAACTTAGAAAACATAATGTACATGTATAGACATTTAGGAAGCATAACTTAGCAGCAAGTGAAACAAAGAAGAAAATCTACAACACAATTCACATAAAGTGATGATGTCATGACCTAGGACATCACTCCATTGCACGCCACTACATGTATTACATCATTCAAAGTATTATGAAAAGTACCGTTTGTGACTCAACCATTTGTATTCTCGAAATTTGTGTAATTTATCTTGATTAAACATTTTCTATTTATTGTAATGTTATAACTACATGTACACATATAATAAAACAATTTGGAAATCCAAATATATCATTGCTTGATACACGAGCCATTTAAACTACCGTTTTCGTCATGGGAAACGTAATAATGTTAGCTACAAAATTGTGTGACATTTGGCAGTGTTCATGCATAAATTATGTATAAAATGCACGCGCCAGAAAAATATTATATTAGTTCCGTAATCCGTTCAAGTTTTTCAAGTCAGTACAGCTGTAGTGTTTTTCTCCTCTTATACATGACGTTCAATCACACGGCTTTCAATCGCATTGAAGCCCGAAGCTATTGTAAGTAGGCCCCATATTACTACACGTGGCACCGTGAAATTACTACAGTTCAATTCAAAACGGCATATTATACGAGCAATGAGTAGAGAGAACGGTAGGTTAGATGACTACTCGCCTTTCCCACGGAAATGTTGGCTATTTATTCATTTACAGTATTTATTTGTCTAAGGGCCCCCTTCCCCCTTGACTGCCAAGACATTTTTCTGGGGGGTAATCGATATCTTCACAATAAAAAAATTGGGTTAAAATTCAACCCGAATATAAACCAATATATTGAGTGCTATATGGACATAACAACATTGTATTGAATTTAAGTGTTTGGCCAAAGTTATTAGAGGGATTGTGCAGGCTTCCTTTAATCTTGACGACATTGGCAGCACTGTTTTTTATTGTCAATGCGCATGCGTGGGGACGACGTTAATGGGTTTGTGGTTTGGAGGAGACGACAATTTCATTAAAGGGATTGAATTCAGGTTTTATTTAATCTAAACGAGAACGAAAAACACACTATTACGCATGCGCATCAATAAGTTATGCGTCGTAAAAGTCGTTATGCTCCTCAAAGACGTTGTGATATCACGTTAAACTTGCAACGTCATAGAACTTCCGAAAATGATGCTTCACAAGTGGTCTGGTTGCCAAATGCCAATGTGTTAATTGCTCCATAAATTTTAAAAATAAGAATAATTAGGGCAGACTGATTGCAGACAAAATTGTTTGCAAAATAGTGGTAATTGAAACAAATATGACAAGTTTGCAAACAGTTTGTCAGCAATCAATTGACAATCACTTTTTTCATATAACCTTTATGGAAAAAATTGATTGCAGACATTTGTGATATTACAAACAATTGGTTTTTGCAAATTGGTATTGCAAATAAAATATTTGCAAACAATTTTATTCGCAATCAATTGGGAATCAATTGACAATCATTTTTTTTCCATAATGGAAGGGAGCTTAACCTTATGGGGAAAAAATGATTGCAGACAAAATTGTTTGGAAAATAGTGATATTTGTTCCAAATATCACCAATTGTTTGCAAAATGTGTACAAAATGGCAAAATTTTTGTGATACTTAGAACAAATATCACTTTTTTGCAAACCATTTTGTCCGTAATCAATTGATTGCGGTCAAAATTGTTTGCGTCAGCTTTATAATTGACGAAGTGTATGCAATTTTATTAAATTGGTTCAATTAATTGATGCAATATACATGTACTTGTGATGCTGTATATGTGAACTTTCTATAAAGGGATGTAATTTTTTTGTTGAAAATCAGATGTGGGCAGGCATAAATGATCTAAATTTGTTCCACGGGTCAAACGTTATTTCACGCTCAATCTGTATGAAGCTTGTGACAATTTGCAATCGTTTCCCTTCCACTTTTGTTCCAACCTCGGTTACATGGCCAAACTTATTATACGGCATAAATGACAGCTTGCGCCCATTTCTATAAAGCAAGCCTGGTCGTATAATGAAAGCTTTGAATGTACGTGAGTATAGACCCCTATTCGGGTATATATATACACTGTATGTAGCAAACCAAAGGCAATTTGCATAAAGAGCCCCTCGTAAAATGGAGACGGTATTCATAGAAACAGTCATAAAATGTAGCCTGTACATAATAAAGTTCACAATTAAATTTGCTGAACTTCAGCTCATATATATGCATAGGCAAAAATGAATATAGGGCATAGAAAGCTCATATACTCATTACAGGTAGAGAGTATGAAGATCGAGTTTAATAAAAGCACGCCTGTAGATTACAACCCAATTTCCATATAATTTGCTCGGCTTATAGCATTATCATGCGCAGATGACCACAGCGATTGCATAATGCTGCATGCATATTCAATTTCTAAATTAAATATTATTAAATTGGAATTGATGTCAAATTTAGTGGCAACCTTTCCATGGAACATTATCATAAAAAAGAAGTGTTATTGAAATTTCAGCGTACAGCATTTTAATTAAGTATATATATATATATCGCACGGGGAGGAGGTTGATATATGAAAAGAAAAACCTCAGTAGGAATTTACACTTGGAAGGAACTCTGACCTCAGTCCTGAGGAAGGGAGGGACTGAGGTTAAAGTTCCTGACGAGTGTAAATTCCTACTGAGATTTGTATTTTCAGATATATACCGACCCCCGTGCGATATGAGATAAATATACCCGGAGAATTTTTTTCTATTGATATCTGGGGTTTTTAATTGTGAGAAAATCCCGGGGTCAACCAAAACTTTTGAGATATACCCGGGGTCGACCAAAAGTCCTGAGACATACCCCATGGCAACCAAAATTCCTGAGACATACCCAAGGGTCAAACAAAATGAAACGAACCAAGGGGGTTAAAATTCTATGGGTATATATATATATATATATATATATATATCTCATATCGTACGGGGGTCGGTATATATCTTAACATACACTCGCATTCAGCGGCTGCGTAACATGTAAATTCGTGTGGGTGATGGGTGATATCATGTTACATTTTTTTAAAGGTAGTTCCAGAAACCATGATTACTTCGGAAGTCTCGCCTTCTACGTTATCAGACGGTACGTATTTAAAACTTGACAAACCATATGTTGTTCAACTTGTTCAAAATTAAGTCATTATTAACTCGTGCATGAGATATCAGATTCTGTTCTGACTTGACAGTTAAGACTATTTAAACTTGATTTTTGTAACATTTTATGCTAATTTTTCGCATTTTTTTCTAATTTTTTCTTAAAAATGCTGTGGGGGAAAAAGATACTTTTTACCCACTTGAAGATTCTTGCGGGTTGTTCTATTACCCACAACACCCATGGTTCCGCAGCCCCTGATCGCATTGCTCGGAACTGAAATTAAAGTTCCTTCCAGGTGTAAAAAATTTCTACGGAGGTTTTTATTTTAAGATATCAACCTCCCCCCCCCCATCCCCCCCGTGCGATATACATGTATATACATATATACCCGGAAATTTTTTAGGCTCCTTTAATTTTCCACACAAAATGAAAATGTCATCGGATTGTCTTTAAAACACGAATAACAACCTAGCTTAAAATTAAACAAATGAAAAAAATAAAAAATTGGAATTGGTTATCCAAAAGTTGCTTTATCACTATGTAATTTTGGTTATCACTGAATGTGTTTAACATTGAAATTAAAAATGAGTAATTAAAAATTCCCCGGTCTTCCCTATACATTGTACATTGTCTGAAAAAATAGTACATCTCCATCTACATTATATTGTATATTTATATGTAATTTTCCATATGCATGATTATTGTCTGTAAGCAATTTGGTATTTTTTCACCCGTGCATTTATCAAAAAATGCAAATATATAATTAAAATGAGTTAATATGCTTTGTTTGGATTAATTGCAGGCCTAAATTATACACATAGTGAACATCTGGGCAAGGTAAATATATTGTCCTCTCCTTTAAAATGTGATTTCTAAATTTGGGGATATTTGCCTGTCGTTAATCTATTCATTAACGCTTTGTAAATCTCTTCAAATGGGTAATATATGCATTCAGTCAAGTTACGGCATCGCCAAGTTCTAGTATTCCCTTATGCATTTCATTTTTTATGGCAATGTTCAAATGTTATTGATTTTTGAATTGGCGATCTGCCCTTTCTGTATATATATAGGTGCATTAAATAAAACTCTAGAAAGACTTAAAAACTACCCTTTTGGAAAAAACAGTATCGCCCAGTATAAAAATTATAATATTTTATACTGGTACCATTAAAATCTTACTGGTAAATACTGGTTCCATTAAAAATCTTACTGGTAAATACTGGTTCCATTAAAAATCTTATTGGTAATTACTGGTGCCAGGACTAACACTAGTAATACCCATAAACTACCATATATAGTGCTAAACTGGCAACCAATACAATATGATACTGGTAATGCAAAACCAGTATATAATGGCAATGCTTTACTGGTATCCATTATAATAATGATACTGGTGTAAATGCGTAACCAAGTGGTATGCCAAAAGAGTAAATTTCGTTACCTCGCCAAATAAAATAGAGTATAAAATGTCTGACCTCGTTGGATTTAAACGAGGATAAATGATGTGACCATGCCAAATTACAAACGAGGACAAAACGTGTAACCTCGTCAAATTTAAACGAGGATAAAATGTGCCATCTTTATAAATTTAAGAGAGGATAAAATGCATGGTGCAGCGAAATGCATGATGACCTCGCCAAATGTAAACAACGATAAAATGCTTGCCTTCCTCAAATTTAAACGAGGATAAAATGCATGACCTCGCCAAATTTAGATAAATAAAGTATGATCCAGCCAAATGTACTATAGTAAATGTGGATAAAATATGTGGCCTCACCTAATTTAAAAGAGAATAAAACTAGCCAAATGAAAATAAGCTATATAAAATGTCTGACTGCTTCAAATTTAAGCAAGGATAAAATATGTGACCACACTAAATATAAAAGAGGATAAAATCCGTGACCTCGCCTAATTTAAACAAGGATAAAACTATATATTATATATGTCATTAAATGCGAGAAATAAAGTGAAAATCATTTAACTTACCCGTAATGAAGGGACCCCTGCACATTACTAATGACTGTAGTGATGAATCAAAATAGCTTCTTGGCACAGGCTTTGTAACAGTAGGTGAGGGATACGAATGATGTGATGATAAATATAATGGTGCTAAAAGAAAATAACAATATAAGAATAAGCATATACAACAAAACCCGTTCCTTTTATGCATTTTCACAAATTACTATAAATTCACCGGGTAATTATATATATAATGGGGGTGAGGTTGATATCTGAATGAAAATACCTGCATTTATACCTAATATCTGCAAATAGCTGCAATACGAATCATTAATATTTAAAACACATGTAATTTTATTTGTATTTTGTATTAAATTTAAGTGAAATATATATATATATATATCCAGCCAAATATATATATATAATTTAAATTAAATTCGATGCCCTGTTCGAGTCTAGCCAAACGCGCGTTAACAGCTTAGTGTGGCTTGGGGCATACAGTATAGAGTATAAGTTGTACACGTCATGTCACCAATATAATATAGTTAAACATGTATACAGATCTATAGTGTTCGCCGATTTTTCAACAATATACTTTTAGTACCCTTGCTTAAAAGTGAAAATTGCTTTTTCTTAAGCATATGCATCCTTTTTGAACGTGCAAGGGTAGATTTTTAAAATATGTTTGCGGTAGGCCTATCTTATATATACATGTATGTTTCAAGTACGTAAAAGAACTAAATTTAAAAACCATTATATTTAAGAAAAGTGTTAACATTTTGCCATAATTGCCAATATATAGATTACAATAAATGGACCTATATAGGGGTAGATTTAGGCCCAATATCGGTCATCTTATGTTATATAACTGAACCAACAATGGCAAATAAATTTGGCCAATATAGGCCCTCTATTAAATGCAAAATAAGAGCCTAATATTGTCTCAGTATTGCCTATGCTTGGACCGCTATCAGTCCAATATAGGCTTCATTGGCCAATTTTTGCCAATTTAACCAAAATTGCTCTAATATTCGGCCAATGGAGATCCAATTTTGTGTGCATGCTACTTGGGATGTTACCGTTATAATAGATTCTAAAAACAGCGTGGAAGAATAGTTGTTTAGGTTTCACTAAACTTATGTAATACCCAAGCAAAAATATTCGATTTCCAATGTCATCATGTTGTTTGGACACTTTTGCCTGACGGATAAATAAATGGTCTCCATATTTAGTCGCAACAAGGCTAGGAATCATCTACTCTCATGGCAGTAAGCCCTCAATATTGGCCAATTATAGGCCAGACGGATTTTGGACCTCTCGTGTTATCAATATGTAACTCTGATTAGTCAAATATAGATTTCATTGGCCAATTTTTGCCAATTTAACCAATATACCTAGTAAGCTATAGGACCACTCAGTCATTTAACCAATATTGTCTATAGTATATAGCTACGACCTGCACTAACAGTCCAATATAGGTTTTATTGGCCAATTTTTCTCTATAATTTAACCAATATTGCCTAGTAAGCTTGGACCACTATATATCTGTCCGATATAGCCCTTATGGAAAAAAGTGATTGACAATATTGCTTGCAATCAATTGGCAATCACTTTTTTTTCATAAGGGAGGTTTCATTGACCACTTTTTGCCAATTTAACCAATATTGCCTAAGCTTGGACCGCTATCAGTCCAATATAGGTTTCATCGGCCAATTTTTGCCAATTTAACCAATATTTCTCCAACATATTCGACCAATCGAGGCAACAAAGTTTAAGGAATCATCTATATGTCTGTATCTCGAAAATTACTTACAAGGACTAGATGTTACCGGATGATGGGAGCTCCTCACATCCGTCGACAAAATGGCATGCACGCCAAATTTCAGGTAAGGTTTATGGTGTGGCTCGCCCGCCCCTTGACCGTTCGCATCGTCCAAGCAGTGCATGCCATGACCCCCGCTCCCGGGGCACAGCGGGCACTGTTGGCACTGCGGTGGCAGTCTGTGCATGGGGGTGGGGGATGGCGAGCAGGACATGCCGGTGCCATCTCCGGAATGTTGCTGTCCACTAGCAACGGTCACCGGCATGGGCAGGCTGACCACGGCCACGGATGCCGTGCAGGGCACCGGGCGGGCGATGTGCGGGGAGGGGGCGGCGGGGACGGGGTTGGCCGCCCGGTCCCTCAGGATGTTCTCCACGTAGAACGAGGTGTTGATAGCCGCAGGCGCGGGGGCGGAACAGGTCGGCGGAAGACGGAACATGGTGTGGTAAATGGGCGACGGAGGCAACACATGGGGAAACATCCTACGAGAATCGGTTATCCGGAGGCTCGGTTATCCGGACATCCCGCAGTCGTCTAATCCAATGCCACGCGCTACAAAAAGCTGACTGCCGGACTCTATCAGGTTGCCATGAATTAAACAAGAGGGTCTATGATTTGCCCAAATGATTTCCTAATGCCGACAATCGTGCATGCGGGCACTCCATCGGGTCCAGCCGACACGAGCATTACCTGAGCCAATGAATTGAACGACATGGCCATTTGCCGCCCTCTGATTGGTGGAAATCCAGCCAATGGGATGGCGCATGCCCCATGTTCCATCAAAGGAACACCATAAGGCACCTCCCCACCAAAAAGGCTTGCATGAAATGCCGTTTGCCTCCCTTATTTTTCCTTCCTTCATTCCTGCACCATGAATAAGGGAATTGGCTTTCATTGGAAACGAGGCTTTTCGGTCGTATAATGGAGATGGAGGCGATTTTATACGCCAATGACGACAGATGGACTTCTGATCGAAAATGCTTGCCAAGCATGAAATCTTCTCCTTTCTGCTTTCTTGAGGCCAATTTTTTTCAAAATTGATATTGCAAAACTAGGACTGCAGTATTACAGGGCACTGCTATAGTTGAGATGCTATGAAACGCATGGAAAATTTGGATTCATTTGAGATTTGATTCCAAGCCGGGTCACCATCAGTCTACCACTTGCAAAAAACGACTTTTTGACCAACTTGATGAAAATGCAATTGCGAAATTGCAAAAGTATCAGGATTCTTTACAAAAAAGGATTCGATAATAGAGGGATTGGGCTGCAGGTTTCCTTTAAACTTAACTAGCACGATAAACACATTATCACGCATGCGCATTAATATAAACTGTGCGCCATAAAAGTCGTTATGCTGCTCAAAGAGGTTGTGGTATCACGTTAAACTAATGAAATTGTCGTCTGCCCTCAACCACAAACCCATTAACGTCGTCCCCACGCAAGCGCATTGGCAAAAAAAAAAAAAAAACAGTGCTGCCAATGTCGTCAAGATTAACGGATACCTGCTAAATCCCTCTAATGATAACATTGTTTTACTTTGAAGAGATATTGACCAGCGATATCAAATATAATTGACAAATTTTGTAAATTTTCTAAGGGTAAAATTACACGTGAAAAAATTTCAATTCACATACGCAAGTAATATTGGAATTTGTTCACGTGTAATTTTGGATTGTTTTTAAGTTTACTTATTTTTTTTTTAAATTGCCTTAGAAAATTTACAACATTTGTCAAATAGTAGCCAATTATGAGTTTATTTTTTCATGTCCAAATTCAAATTGAATCCATATGCTATACATTTTAGTATGACCCCTGTGAAAGGTTTTTACAGTATGGCATGTAAGCAAGCTGTGATTGCCTACTTACTTGAATTGGCTATAATTTTGCATTAGATTTTTTAATGGTCTGCGGAACCTTCCTAAACCACGTAAACTACCGTGAATACTCGAATAAATCCCGGTCTCGAATAAACCCCGGGTCATACCATATGAGGAAATACAAATTATAAGCCTCAAGTCAATGCTCCTACTTTTAAATAAATCCCCAGGCAATATTAAATTGTGACTATAAAAGTGAATTGAAAGTGCCAATAATACGTACATTTTTGGACTTTTTGCTTAAGAGGGCTGCATACCAGAATAAGCCTTTTTTTTCAAAATTATTTTTTATTTAATTTTGGAAACTGATAGGGAACAAATGAAATGTAGTTGGACCTAGCATAAATATTCTATTATTTGTTTAATTTTTTTGTTTATGTAATGTATATGTATACTACATTTCACGGAAATATGTCCGTAAAGTTTACCAGACCCTCTACAATTATAAACTTTACAGACATATTTCCATGAAATGGAATATATATATATATGCAAAAACATTTTTTTTTACAAATAATAGAATATTTATGCTAGGTCCTCGTATACATTTGTTCCTAACAGTTTCCAAAATTAAATTAAAAAATAATTTAGAAAAAAGGCTTAATCCTCTTAAGGCAATCCTCTTAAGTGAAGTAAGAGGGATTTAAGGTCGAATTGACATTTATTTCCATGATCCTGATTTTAATAAATTAAAAATAACATGAAGAAACCTACATAAAAGCACTTACATGTATATACATTACATATGCCTATCAATTATGCACGATAATACTATTGTATTGCCTACTCTTATATATTCATATCATGTTATATATTTATGTCAGCTGTTAGGAAAACTAGTCATGGTCATGGAGGAACATGATTACATGTATATATTTTTTCTGCATCGTTGCAGATGTACGAAAAACATGAATATTTTAGATATTTCGTAGACCATTTTACAAAGTGCAGGTTTGAATACCAATCAGGTGCCGCCATAATATTGGTTAATATACATGGTTTTCTTAATTGTGCCTTTATTCTCACTGGCAATCATGACACATTGATTTCAAATCAATTAACTGCATCAACCACATGCAAATATATATTTTTTGTTAAGGTTGAACTATACACCCCCTTTCCTATAGGGGAATTTCTTGACGAGCCCAGCGTTTTTTCTAATTAAAATTCCGGGGGAAAAAATTTGGTAAAATTCTGTTTTCATAAATCTAGTGCACAGAGACCAAAATTTTTTAATTTTTAAAATTAATCAATTAGATTTTATTTTAAATTTCGAGTTTTGCATGGTTTTGCTGCCACCTGGTGTCAGCTAACAGCAATTTATCGTCGCGTTTCGAAAATTAATTGACTACTTGCTTAATATTAAAGAGTCGTTAATATTAATGTATCTGTGCCCTAGCTGGATAAATAATTCATGCTTTAAAATTAAAATACACACCTTGACTGGTATAATTAATTTGCTGATCTCGTAACAAAATTCAAATTCCGAAAAACACCTGTAGCTGACACCAGGTGGCATCAAAGACTTACACATGTAGCCCTGCACGTGAGATACCAGTGAAATTTAAAATTTAAGGACCATTTTTATAAAAAGCATGTTTTCTGTGCACTATCTATGAACACAGTATTTTAACCAATTTTTTTCTTCCAGAATTTTATTTAGAAAATGAACTGCATAAGGGCTCGTCAAGAAATTTGCCCAAAGGAAAGGGGGTGTTTAGTTCAGCCTTAAAGGAACTGTCGTTCATGGGTATAGACGTTCAGAAAATGTATTCTCCGTTGCAGGTTCACACAATTAAGTATGTGTGGGAAATAAGGGTGCCGTCGGATTTTACAGCGGGCACACGCATGCAGCTAGGGTTCCCTGACTGTATGCAAGGCATGCTTGGATGCATTTGAATTATGATTCGCACATTTCGCCTAAACACCGAGATGAGGGGCTTGACCGTGGACGCATCAAAGCCAATTTTGGTTAGCATTACATACTTCATTGACTCGGTGGCAAACCTACGAAGCAAATTGAGACCTTAGCGATAATTGATATTCAACGTCTGGTCCTATCAGTTCCACACTTCCACGAAGGCATATTTATACGCTGTCAAATTGAGCGTACACCAATCGGTGGCAATTCGCACACGCATGCGCAATTGCAGCCATTTCCCAGTTATGCACTTGCACGGTCGAATGAATACAATTCAGCGATTATTTTTACTAAATAGCGGACGAAATCAAAATCCATGTATAATATATCGTTTTGTGGCATTGTTATATTCTCATTGTGTTGTGCCCCCTGTGACCATGCTCATGGCAATGACAAGTATACATGGTCAATAAGAAGTCTTATTGGCATAATACATTTTGAGTATAACATTACATTTCTCGATTTCTACAAAACTCTTGAAATTATAACGAGTCATTTTCGTGGAATCAGTATACACGAGTTCCAAAACTAATGTACCTACATGTACAGTATGTACCCAAGTAGCACACAATATTGGACATCGTTTGGCCGAATATTATAGCAATATTTGTTGATTTGGCAAAAAAATGGCCAATGAAACCTAAATTGGACTGATAGTGGTCCAAAATTACTAAACAATACTGGGCCAATATTGAGCTCTTATTTTGCATTCAACAGCAGGCCTATATTGGCACAATTTATTTACCATTGTTGGTTCAGTTACATATTGATAACATTAGAGGACCGATATTGGGCCTAAATCTATCCCAATATTGGTCAATTTATTGTAATTTGTGGCAATTATGGCAAAATGTTAACATTGCAATATTGTGCCTTAATTGAAAAATGCGTATTGATTATAAGTGGCCAATATTGAGTGCTTACTTGGTATATTGCATTAGTTTCTTAATGAGTCAGTCCTTACGATTCTTAACAGAGTAGGGGAGACCGGGGCTAGCTGTCACAAAACATGTAATCATTTTTAATTTTAATATTAAACACATTTATAGTGAAAACCGAAATTACCCAGTAATAAAGCAATTTTTAGATAGCCAATTCCTATTTTTTTTACTTTTTTCATTTGTTTAATTTTAAGGTTGTACTCGTGTTTAAAGACACTGACTTTAAACGCCTTGTTTGAGGCTAGCCAAACGCGCGTTTCCAGCCTAGTGTGGCCTGGGGCTAAAAGTAGTAAATTTCAAGTAAATATCGGACTTTCTATAGGAATTGCTTTTTACTTGTGTATACATCGGGGAGATGGTGTGTAAAGCATCTCATCTTTAAAATCGCTTTATTGTCAATAAACACGATCCTTACAAGAAAAGACTCAACAAAGAGCAAATTACTGTATAGTTATTACAGTTTGATAGCGCTATTAACAAAGAGCAGATTTTCCTGTATCGATTTTCATAAAGTGGCAACAAAAAAAAGTGTTAGTATAGAAAGAAGCTAAACAAAATTGCCTTTGCATGGCGCTTATTAAAAAACGTGTCGAAGTAATTTGCATATAACCAAATGAAACAGCTGAGCGTATAAAACCAACACCGGTTTCTATAGAAATAAGGAATACGATAGAATAATTCACACATCGAGCGTATACAAAGCTCGATATTTGAGAGAAAATACTGGTATACAGAACAAGTCGATTGGAAAATCACATCTAATGTTATGCGGCAGCAGCAGTAACATATATATATGGCTATACTAATGGGAATCGATTTCGGGCAAAAAGATGGAAAATTGAAGGCTAACTCTCTATAAACAAGGTTGAAAATGACATATTTTCTATAGCACGAGTGGTGGAGCCACAAACATGTTCCCATGCAACTACAGCCATAAGGAAATTCTTTCAGAAACCACATTCTCCTTATATGTGTGCCGGGAACAGCAGTTGCACGTGATGAATGACATTTTCACATTAAGCCTGATGTGGCCTATAAATTCACACTGTACTTCCCATACTTTCCAATACCGCAGTCTTTGAAAAAGCCAAATTTCCCTGCTATCAGTAGGTGTATGGATGTAAATCAAGAATGTGACAAAAATGAACAGATGTATAGCTCTTCCCATTGAAAGAGGTGGAAATTGAAATTCTTCCTCTTTTATAACTGCTATTAGAGGCGATTATAATAATCAATTGTATTCATGAGACTATTTAATACCGTTAAGCCCATGCTAAGCCAATGTGAGACGAGGATAAATGCATATATTCACGCATACCAATCAAATGCAAATATCGAGGATTAAATTGGTCAATAAACGTTGAATAGATACTGTAATTTCCCTTCAATCTATAATCTCAATGGATCTACATGTATGTGCATTTGATGTACGTTATAAACGACGAATAGGCACAATATGCAAATGTGTAGGGCCATACTGTAGTGTAGAGGAGACTATGGTCTAGTTGTAAAAAAATGTATCTATTTTTAATTTAAATATTAAACACATTTAGTGAAAACCAAAATTACCTACATGCATAAAAACCAATTTTTTTGGGGGGGCCCTTGAAACGTTTGCCACTTTTAAGGCCCCATTTTAAATCAGAAAAAAATAATAGAAAAATACTCAAAACTACGAGAAATTTATTAAAATATATCGCTTTTCGGGCCCCATATAAACCTAGGGCCCGGGGAATTAACCCCCGTCTCGTTAGGCCTGTTGGTTTGGTTAACCTTTCTCTCAATTTTTTTCCTAACCCATGCTTATGCAATGCAAAGGTTTGTTAACCTAGTTTTTTATATAGCAGGTTAACCCTATAGGTAATTGTTATATATCGCACGGGGGAGAAGGGGAGGTTGATATCTGAAAATTAAAACCTCAGTAGGAATTTACACTCGGAAGGAACTTTGACCTATGCCCGAGAAAACAATAGAAAAAAATTCTCCGGGTATATACATGTATAAATAATTCAATAAATGGACCAATTTGCAAATTTTTATATCCAATTTATCCACAACAATATACAATTCTAAGGTAATTCGGAAAGAGTGATGAGCCATATGAAGCAGCTTATACATTTACTTTCTTCGTTTAGTTTATTAAAATGAGCTTTTGGGTTTGTTCACCATTATACATTTTGATGACAATCGGTTTATTACTTGAATTTATGTGAAAAAAAAAATGCGTACAATCTACATGTACATGTATATTTGCAATACATAGATTTCGGATGGGAAGCAGTGCACTTTATTTTCCGCATAGTATACATTTAGATGGGGTAAATATATATGAATGACTAATGCAGTCTCTTCAAACGTAGCAATAGTGCTGGAAACGACAGCTTTCCAGGGGTCTGTCATTTGCACTCGGCTCTCCTTTAAGCTGGAGAGTTATTCAACGGATATTATAAAATTATATATACATGTATATATGGACCCTATGCAAACGTGCACATGCTATTCGCATACATCCATTGAAGGGCATTGATAATGGGACAACATAGGGTGATCTTTACAAATAGAAATGCAAATGCGATTTGCTTTTCACTTCCTGTTCTGGGAAAATACATAAATATTGTATGGCAGTATCAATGCAGTATTGATAGGCACAATGATGGAAGCATGATTGACCCACGAATGAAAACGTAAGCAGACATCATTGGATTTAATTACAAAAAAAAGAGTAACTGAATATTTCCGAAAGAAGATATAAGATAATGACTGTATTATGCAATTTGTAGTAGGCCATGCATTTTTTATGAAAATGTCTGGTTATTTTTAAAATTAATAAATTAGATTTTTTTAAATTTCGCTGGTGTTTTGCATGGTCTTGCTGCCACCTGGTGTCAGCTACCTGCAATTTATCGTCGCGTTTCGAAAATGTATTGATTACTGGCTTAATATTAAAGAGACGTTAATATAAATATATCTGTGCCCTAACTGGATAAATAATTCATGCTTTAAAATTAAAATACTTAACTTGCATAATTAATTTGCTGATCTCGTAACAAAATTCAAATTCCGAAAAACGCCTGTAGCTGACAGACTTAACCACGTGAGATCCCCGTGAAATTTCAAATTAATTTTTATTTATTAAATTTAAAATTTAAGGGCCATTTTCATAGAAAAACATGGTCTCTGTGCTCTTGATCTATGAACACAGTATTTTTGCCAATTTTGTTTTTCCTAGAATATTATTTCGAAAATGCGCTGGGCTCGTCAAGAAATGTATCCATTGGAAAGAGGGTGTTTAGGTCAGCCCTAAGAAAGAAAAATAACCTTTGTAAAAAATTATTCAATAAATTATCAATTGTTATTGATTTTTTATACCCAGAAGAATAAAATCAATTGTCTTTAACGACATCTTTAGTGCTTTTCTCACTTAGTAAAGTGTATAAACAGAGAATATTTATAATTTCGTGCTATCAAAAGCATCCCTGGTTTTACTGCAAATAATTGTTCCTTAAAATTGGATCTGATGACAGGTTAATAAATTCATAAAAGCTTATAGGCTATGTTATGTAACAAAATTGAATTTTGCATTGAAACATAATCAAATAAGGCCAGATAAATAAATCCAAGACCTGCGTTTCTATTGTAATTATAGGCTAAATTTCCATAATTTTGGCTTTTGTTTTCTATAGTAACATTCGACTTTATTAATTCGATATAACGAATGCAGACTATAGGAGGAAAAAGCTAGGTTTTTTTCACGTGCAATTTGTTCGGCATTTTACACGTTTGAAAAACATAATTTAATTCACTCCTATCTACAGAAATCTATATATAAACATCTGGAACTCATAACGAATTGCTTCTATTCTATCTCAATTTTTCGTTCATGGCTGCTTGCATGCATAATGTGAAGTACGTCGTCTTGGATATTACTCGAAGGCAAAATGAAGTTATGCCACATTGCACACGAGACTCTGCAAATAAAGCAAAATGTGTTAAGGAAAAAGAAAATACTTATTTCAGCAGTGACTGCATAAAATTTCCATTATATAGGTTATTATGTATATGAATCATCCTTATAGGGGGTGAACATATTATATTAATGCGCATACACTTATTCCACAAGATTTTTCACTTCAATGCCATTTAAATTAAAAGTTGCAAATTTATGAAAATATGGGGGAAGTGAGTGGAAGGTGGGTGGGAAAAGAGCCAACGTATTGTTGAATAGTAGTAACAAATTGCAGGAATAAGGAATTTAGTTCAAGATTCTACCACTGCATACTATAATTGTAGTATATGCTTTACTGTTATTATTACAATGAGTTAATGAATGATCATCTATAGCAGTCCGATGGGATAAATGGAAAGGAAGCTGGGCTCTTATGTATATAAATATATATATATATATATCGCACGGGGGGGGGGAGGGGAGGTTGATATCTGAAAATAAAAGCCTCAGTAGGAATTTACACTCGGCAGGAACTTTTACTACAGTCCCTCGCTTCACAAGGGAACTTTGACATTAGTCCCTTGCCAGCCCCTGTGCGATATGAGATATATATACCCGGAGAATTTTTTCCCCTTGGTTCGTTTCATTTTGGTTGACCATTGGGTATGTCTCAGGACTTTTGGTTGCCCCGGGTATGTCTCAGGACTTTTGGTCGACTCCGGGTATGTCTCAGGAATTTTGGTTGACCCCGGGTTTTTCTCAAAAATAAAAACCCCAGAAAACAATAGCAAAAAATTCTCCGGGTATATATTGTTTAATACCACGCAAACAATATAAGAAAGTTGATAATAATAAAAGAGTTGGAATTTAGGGGCATATATGATTTATGGGCGGTCCCTAAATGCCGAAAGAACATGGCTACTCCTTGAAACCTTCATTCGGCTTCCTTGCATTACCTTGGTGCAACGTAAAGACATGGGGATGGGGGAGGCGGAGGGGGGGGGGGGGGGGAATATAACCGAAAAATATACTTTTTTACTTGAAGGAGACACTTGCGCCCACATCTTTTATAGGCATTTATACTCCACATATCACCAGCTACAAACCCTGTAAATTTAGCCGTTGACTTTCGGTAGACCCTGTATATGGGTCCAGGTACATATACAGTGCACATGTACATGATGTATAAGGATCATAATCCCCTACATGTGATATTTATGACTGTAAACCCTTGGGAAAAAAATCTGCTTGTGTCTGCTTGTGTTATAAACTGTCACAAATATAACACATATTTTGCATTATATGAAACATCTTTATGTATACACTATACACTAAACGTGTTTCTGAGCATAATGTATATGTGAGCATACAATGTTTTGTTGATTTGTGGGATATCGAGGTACATTAATGTGTTAAATACATCCAAGTATCACACAATATTGAAGCAATATTGGTTAAATTAGCAAAAATTGGTCAATGAAACCTATATTGGACTGAGTGGTCCCAGCTTACTATAGGCAATACTGCAGGGCCAATATTAAGCTCTTAATTATTTTGCATTCAATAGCTGGCCTAAATTGGCCCAATTTATTTGGCATTGTTGGTTCATTTACATGTTGATAACATATGAGGACTTACATGTATATTGGACCTAAATCTATCCCAATATAGGTCCATTTATTGTATTTATCGGCAAAATGTTAACTTTGCAATATTGTGCCAATAATGAAAAATGCGTTTTGCCTATAATTGGCCGATATTGAGTGCTTATTGGGAACTGCTGCTTGTAACATTTGGCCATAAATTTTACTTATCAAAGCATGAGTGGTGCTATATATTACACCCTCGATTTTCTGAACTTTTTCTGAAACGCATGTATACCAAAAGTGACGCTTATAAACATGTATACTTAGGCCTACTGTGGTTACAGTTTTGCATCCAGTTCATATACATGTACATTATATGCTTCAGAGTGCGAAAAGCAATAAAGTAAGAAACGGTCGTGACCACCAATAATTTGACGATGTATTAATATCGAATTAGTTCCTCAGTTATATATTAATCACCATGTAGTTTCGCGGCTTTCAGTAAATGCGGTTTGATAAATGTTAATAATGTTAATAGGGACATTTGTAGGGATTCATTATCATAATAAAGTATTTTAAATTCAAGTCACACGAAATTTAGCATATATATATTCCACTATATATACTTGTTTACGTATTGAAAAGTACAGGATATACAGGAACAGCCAGACAGACTGAGAGCTGTAGGACTTTCAATTCAATTCAACTCAGTACCCTACAGTCAGCAAATAAATGCCATTTGGTAGGGGGGTCAAACCCAATTTATTTAAAAAAATCCTGAGGACGTATCAGGTTTCAGTAGTCTTTAAATTATAATGTATTGATGATCGCATAAAAACTGCAAGTTTAATCAAATTATTTTTGCAAATTTCAGTTTTTCAATGCCTAGTTTTTAATACGTGGTTTTTTCCTGCAATATCAGAGCAACGTCACATTATAAATACAGATTACAATGACAATAACCAGTTTTCGAGGGGAGGGGGAGTGTTTCAGAGCTTTATAAGGTCATACTTGAGGGGGTCTAACTTTTTGTGACTTAAGTGTGACATATAGGGGAGG
>JAQGCC010000936.1:0-28388 GCA_034698905.1 Xestoiulus laeticollis
GGAGATTTTTGTTGGCAACATTTTTTTCATGTTGCCAACAAATGTTTCCCAACATTTGTGCGGTGGATACCGGCCTTTATATCTAAAAAGTTGTAATTTGGGTTTCACTCTTAAAATCCATTGATAAAATGTAACAAAATAAGTCGATAAAAACCCATCACTTCCTATTTAACCACATGCATTACTGACTTTTAAGGCACACTGTATACTTAAACATGTTTCTGACAACTAATTGAAATTTCCAAGAAAACAATGCTTGAAATCAACAAATTTCGTGGGGTCACATACATGTATACTAAAATGTGGTCTTTAGAGGGTTAATAACATGGTTTTCAAAATGGCCGCCCAAGTAGCAGAATTTTTACTAACCCATCTATATTACTTTAATAAAGCAATAAATTAGTATTCAAATTACTCATTTATATTCTACGATTTACAATAATCATCGAATATTTTTTAATAATTTGAAAGTCGTAAAGCCATTTGAAAATAGCGTACAGACTCGCCCTATAAATCAATAAAAAACAGGAAATAACGTCTGGAAAATGAGAATATTTTAAATATTAAAATATCCAATTCACACTATCCAATGTATTTTCATTGTTTTCATTTGCGAAGCTTTTATTTGCATTTCAAGGTTTTCCATCAAATATTTATGCAATAAAAGCACATCTGTGGCATTTTCGTGCCATTTGATAACACATCATATTTTATGCAAAATACATATAATAAATAATTTTGAATTTTCCTTGGATTGCCCTTGATGCAGTTAAATGTTTACTTTATTTGTAACGCTGAAAATTTTCCCATTAAAATAGTCATTTTTTTCATACAAAAGAAGTGCTCTCCTACATAATTCAAGAAATAAATTGCTCTTCACTAAGCTCGCAAATTTTCACAGATATTAATAAGATTTTTTTTTTTGCTATTCAAAGACGACCTGTCAAGGATTTAAAGATTACTGTCATCTTTTTTGTCAGCTTCTAAATGCAGTATTTCTGGATTGTCGATTATCAAACGAGCTAAACAATGTTAGCTTAAAAAAAGTCTTTTTTTATGAAAACGAAATAAAAACGTGAAAATTTTAGGGGATTAGTAAGGATTTTATAAAAGCTGATTTCACAAAATCTTTAATATATAATTTGATTAAATCTTTAGCAAGAGGATCAAGCCTAGAAATAATTTCAATAGCATGTATAATTACAAATTTGTGCTTGAAATTGTTAAAAAAATCTGGAAAAGTCAGGGAATTTGAAAATTTCTTATTGTGGGGAATCATGTATCTTAATTTCAATTTCCGTTTTAAGCAGTCGTTAGAGTATAAAATTTAAAAACTGGAAAAGTCAGGGAAGTACAAAAAGTTTATTTCCGAGGAATCCAGTATCTTGATTTCAATTAAAATATGAAGCAATTTAGGAATATAAAAACCTGTAAAGTCAGGGAATTTGAATAACTTTTGCTGAGGAATTTTGTATAACTTAATTCCAATTTCAATTTTAATCAGATCGTTATGGTTAAAAACATAAAAACTGGAAAAGTCAGGAAATTTAAAAAGTTTATTTCTAAGGAATCTTGTATCATTATTTCAATTTCAATTTTAACCAGTATAGGGCTTAAAAAAGCTGGAAAGTCAGGGAAGTTGAGAAATTCATTTCTAATGTATCTTGTATCATTATATCAATTTCAATTTTAACCTGTTTAGGGTTTAAAAAAAATAAATCTGAAAAGTTCGTTTCTAATCAATTTTGCATCATTATTTCAATATTAGTTTCAAGCAATTTAGGGTTTAAAATTAAAAAACTGGAAAAGTCATGGAATTTGAAAACTTCATTACTGAGGAATCTTGTACCTTACTTTCACTTTCAGATTTGATATGCACATCACTGATTGAAACTGACATTGTAATAAGTTTTATTCAAGCATATCGTTATTTTTGCTTTCCTTTATTTGTATTTATTTGTTTTATAAAATCACGTAAAACAGCTGTTTGGAAATTTATCTTGACTATTTTTGGATATTTTGGAAGGCAAATATACAAATATATTGCAATTTAATTCAATTTCAACATACAAATATAAAGATAAAATATTGGACTTTCTTTCAAAATCTATCTATATAAATACATGTATGTTTCGAATTAGATTATCAAATAATTGCATTTTGTGTGAGATAAATTTATCAAAACTACTGTTTAAAATTGTAGCAACTAGACCTGAAATGTTTCTGGGGTGTGAAATATCTATTTTGAAAATTTCCCAAAATTCCAACAGGATAAATAAACATTGAGTGGCAAAATGGTTCACCGCATTTCCTATTTAGCAAACAGATTAAAACCAGACGAGAATTTGTAAAATAAATAGATTTTACATTTGATGGAGAAAACAAAACTAAAGTCTCTTCTTTATTGTTTATTCATTGCTATCGATTTTGTCTCAAAAACCACATTTAATTCCATTAAAATTATTTACCCGAATATTTGTTTATTTATTCTAATAAAGCTTATGTAAATATATGGAGAAATGAGAAACACTTTTAATGTCTACAAAATGACAAATGCATTTTCAAACTAAATCCAACGTTTTCAACATTTGTCACGAATTCAAATTAATTTTATAAATTCCCTAGTGGGAACGCCATCTAGTGGAAAAAAATATTTAAAATAGTGCATTTATTTTATGTAAAATGTTTTGTTTTATAAATTAAAAGAATTATAAATTCCCTAGTGGGAACGCCATCTAGTGGAAAAAAAATATTTAAAATAGTGCATTTATTTTATGTAAAATGTTTTGTTTTAATCTAGAAAAATCAACTTTAAAAGCATTTTAAGATATTGATTTTTGAAATGCATTTGGAATTAAAATTCAGATAAAATTAGATAACCAAATAATTTTCGCTTACACATATTCATATAAAAGTGATAAATAAATTCACTGCTGTCATATCTTGATAATAACTGCTTATATAACAACAAATTCAATATTTAAATGTTGAATTTCCCTGACTTTTTCAGAATAAATCAGCATTTCCTGACTAGTTCGCCTAGGTCTATTCAATTTCCCTGACTATTTCAGGTCTATTGAATTTCCCTAACTATTTCAGGTTTTACAGATCTTGGGATACTCAAAAATAATTATATCCAAATAACTGAAGTCTTCAGTGTGTGATATGCTAATGGATACTCATAAATTTGTATAAATTAATTTAATATAATATTACATCAAATTTTTCATAAACCTTAACATAATACTTGAACTAATATTGTTTGTATTCTTAGCAATATACATTTTCCTTTACATATTACATTATATTTAGAGCTTAAAGTATATTTTCTTCACAATATATAATGTACATGTACATATACTTATATTTTTTTTAAATGACATTAAGGATAATATATCACATAATACAAAGCATAAATTCTACAACATAAAATAATATTTTTATTAATTTAATAAATGCTTAAATGTTGGTATTATTTGACATATTTAGACATGTTAATTCCTCTTTTAAACGTAGTTAAAAATAGTTTAAAAGTACGTAAAATAACATGCTTGAGATAACATTTACAATTAGCAAATATTTCTGCAGATGACTACATGTACATAACTTAGTTATAATACCAACAAAAGTCCCTAAGCTTATTTTATACCAACTAAACCTTCAGTATTACTTATAGTTAAAATTCCTAGAAGTTGCGTTATGTAGCTACTAAAAAGTCAGTATTTCAAATTTTGAAATTAGTAAGTTTAGCTTAAAGTTGTCCATGACAAGGTGGATTCATAAGTGTCTCACCCCATCCCCATTTTGACATTTCTCCTTCTGGTTGGCTTGAGTTGGATCAGTAGCAACTTGATAAAACCAAGTCAGAAGTATTAACCCTTAGAGGATGTCCAAAGCTGATAGTTGTTCAAAATCTAGCTCACGTTTCACTGGATTCAGTAAAAGTTCAAAGGGTTTCTGACGTGCTTTTGGCTAGGGCACAGGGGGTAGTTAAGGTCAGTTTGACACAGGATAATGCTAGCCAAAATCCCGATTCAGAAAAGCTGCCAAAGCAGTGAGATTCTCATTGCGAATCCTTTGATGTATTGCTTTCTGCTTCTTTTGGGAATGTAGGGCCACCCCCTCCTAAAGGGCCTAAGAGGAATATGGAGACTGCAAATGCCATCCTAAGGTAAACAATACCGGATTTATATCGAAATCCCCTGACTACCATGGCAGAGACATGCCATTTGTCAAGAAGAATTGAGCAATGCATGGCAATTGGCAACACATACTTAGTTTTCCACTCCCCAAACTGAAACTACAATATCGATCTTCATCAATTCCGGCAGAGTCCTCCGGATGACCTTTCCTATCTGCATCTTTTGTGCTAGGAATGGATCATGGGGTACAATTCCCCTTTTCTTTATTATTCTGCTATGGCTTCCTCCCTTTTATAACAATGACACTGTAGTCAAAAAGCCCAGCTCCAAGATCACAGTTGCATTTCATGGACACCTAAACAGGACATCTTCACTTGACTAAATCAGGATGTTTGTTTCAATTCACCTTAAAAAATCTGGCACTTTGCCCCCTGCCACATGGCATATTACATGCTGATTGCAGGGTAAGAAATTGAATTGAATTGAATTGAATTGAATTGTACTCCTATTTTAGACACATATTATATATATTGTACACATTTTAGGCACATATGATGCCATCTCCAAGAAATTACATTTGAACTTTACTGACTTAAGTTTTTAAGACAATTTTTAATGATTTTCCTGATGGTTATTGAAATGTTTATTGAAATTGTTTTAGAGCACAATGCTTTGCAAATTACCACCTTGAATTAAACTTGGGGTAGTACAAACTACTATTAAAATGGGTTTTTTCATGTAATATCTGAATTTAAAACCATAAACTAATTAAGTTTTTAATTAAGAGGTTAGCGAATACTCGTATCGTTAAATAATGTTTTTACCATTTTAAATATGGCATGTTATGCATTTTAGCCATTATTGTTATGACTATCTTACAAGAAATGTCACACTATACTGTAAATACTCGAATTAACCCCCGGGGGTTTATTTAAAAGTAAGGTTGATTGACCCGGGTTTGTTATTTTTATTCCATCAAAGTTGGTATCAATAAATTAAAAATGACAAAAACTTATCGGAAACAAGTATCTATGGTAGTGGTAACTTATTTGCCTGTTATTTCTATAATAAGGGGAATTCCCTATACGTTGCTGGACGCTATCAGAAAATGTGAAGTGCAAGCACTTAAGGAATTCCCTAACACCCGGGGTTTATTCGAGACCGGTGTTTAATCGAGTATTTATGGTATTTCATCTTAGACTTGATAAAATAACAACTTGTTTTTCACCATGAAATTTATGAAAAAAGGACATATTTAACAACTGTTGCATAAAATGCATCATAGATGGTGCTGGCATTTTAATTAGAAATGATTGCCTTTAGGAATGACCTCAACTTTGATTGGCTGAACTTTGTGTTAAAACCAAATTAAAAGGGAAGTAAAAGCTGAGATGTGAGATTTTAAAATAAACTCTTCAAATATCAGCCTACAACCCACATGTATTTGTCACAAAGGGTGCTCAACATGTGGGCATTAGTAGAACTAAGTCACAAATGAGCATGTACACCATAAGTAGGTCAAATGACAAATGGCCAAGCTGCTCAAGTGAAGTCATTCAAGTACACTTAATGTTCACTTAGTGATAAGATAACAAGTTCAATATTTGCTTTTAGAAAAGTAAATATAGTTAAGACTTTGTTTATTGAAAAACTTTTGAGCAGTCCTTAGACCAATCAAGATGTGGATATAAGAAGTGGTTTCAGGGCTTTCACCAATTTCCAAAGGCTAATTTCATGTTGCCGACTAATAGGAGTTGAAAGGAGGACTCGGCCTCAAGGTGTACTCACCCCTTAACGATTACTAACAAGTCATGAAAAGTCTGGAAGGAAAAAACTCGTAGGTTTTATCGGGCTCGTTCGCTCGTGCAATGTGAAATCCTTGATATGAAGTGCCACGATTTATTCTCACGGAGTCGTGAAATGCAGTGTTTTGATTGGCCGGTCGTTGAAAAGCAGACGAATTTTTTCCGTATTTAATTGAAGAGCCTTCCTGAAAGACCCTTGACGACAAATAAGAAAAATGGCGTCCAACCAATAGAAACACCCCATTTGACGACTCGAGTCGCCAATTTAAATCGAAACTGATTTTGGGGTTGAGTAATGCTCGAGTAACGTGAAACGAGGCCGGCAAATAAACTGATTCAATTCAATTCAATTTCTTACCCTGCAGTCAGCATGTAGTATGCCATGTGGCAGGGCACAAAGTGCCAGAATTTTGAATGGGAAGAGCATATGGTCTTGGCCGATTTTTGGGGAACTATCCCGGCATTCACCTTTACGTGCTTATATAGGCGATTAAGGGAGGTTGTGGGAAACCACGAAAAACCACAACCAGGATAGCCGACCAGGGTTTTAACCCGGGTCTTCTGAAATCAAGGAGCTAAGCATAACCACTATAAGCCAACCTTGTCGGCCTGATGCAAGGACGTCTCCATGTTTAGTTTGAAGCCTCGTTCAAGACTGAGGCCGAGTATTTAATTCAATTCAATTAGTTTCCCTGCAGTCAGCATGTAGTATGCCATGTGGCAGGGGGCAAAGTGCCAGAATTTTATACGGTCGTGACCTCTTTTTGGGGAAGTATACTAGCATTCGCCTTTACGTGCCCATATAGGCGATTATAGGAGGTTATGGGAACCCACGAAAAACCACAACCAGGATAGCCGACCTGGCCGGGTTCGAACCCGGGTCTCCAAAAATTAAGGAGCTAAGCATAACCACTATAAGCCAACCTTGTCGGCCTGATGCAAGGACGTCTCCGTGTTTGGTTTGAAGCCTCGTTCAAGACTGAGGCCGAGTATTAAGGAGCTAAGCATAACCATTAAGCCTACCTTGTCGAGTCTTTCTTTTGACTCCAGTAAGTCGTCAACATATAATTACCCTTTAGCAGAAAACGTGGTGCTCAAATATTTTGCTCAATTCTACTCAAATGCTTGAGTACCATTATGGCAGCGCTAACATTTGATATTGGCTAGCCCATCGTTATAGTGTTAAAAATAAGCGGTTTTAGCCGACATATCAATATATATATATATAACTTGTTCATCACTTTGAAAAGTAAAAAAACATGAAATATGCAACAACTCCCCATTGCCATTTGCGTGTTAACCCAACGTAAGCGAAGAGTGTTTTTTTTTCAGTCTGAAAATTCATAGTGTAGCGTTACCACCCTATCTTGTTAGGAAGTCCATTAACGTTAGACGGATGCATAATGAAATGGGTCTGGGTACCTGCAAAAGTATCAAAAGTGCCACTATTTGCCTCATAATAAAAATCCAAGCTTGAATTAAAATAGTGGCTAGACGCGCTTCTTGTTACGTTAAACAAGCCTTGAACCATTGCCAGATATAATAATATTATGACATAAAGTTAAGCGGAGGATTTTGCATAATTAAACACAGAAGTGCGATAAAAAACCTAACGTTCATCTAAAAAAATCGATATAGCAAGGCACAAATTCTCTCACCAAAAAAACTAAAAAAGTGCAAATCGTTATACGACTATGCACGCAAACGTTTATAGGCTGGGTGCCAAATGACTAGGTGGCTCCACCATTCAAAGACATTGGATGGAGCGCCGCAACCGGCTTTTGACAAAGGTTGACACGGAGGGCGCCACCTTACTTTCGAATAAAAAAAAATTTGCACACCATAAGTACTCGAATAAACCCCGGGGTTTATTTAAAACTAAGGAACGTTGACCCGGGGTTTATTTGAGACAAGGGTCTATTCGAGTATTTTGATAATATGTTATATAACTATCACACAAAATGTAATATTTGTAACATTTTAAAATTTAATTTATTAAGAGATGTTATGGTTGAATTATACATGCTACACAATTTTAGTATGCTTGTATCATTTTAGTGAATTTTACGATTTTAAACCCAGACTTAAACAATTTAAGTAACATTAAATATATGAAATAATATATATATAAATATGTGCCACAAGACTCATCATGATTTACATATTTTATTTAACATTACAAATTTGTAAAAAAAACATCAAAAAGTTAAAACATGTTTATTCCAAAAAAATGTATGTGGGGGTGGGAGCTATATAATTGAGCTTATAAATAAATATACCATAAAATTCAACTCCCTATTTTATGTATTTGGTGAATATTTCATTTCTAGTTTATGCAAGTTCGTTTATTTTGGATGTCTCCACATAAAAAGGGTTACATATACAGTATATCTAACGGTGTAAAAAAAATCGATTTTTCAGTAAAAACATAAATGCTATATGAAAAACATAATGCGTGAGAAATCATAAAATCTTTAAGTTTTAATATCGGCCACATAAGCCTAAGTATGTATGAAAAGCAAACGTTTATTTAGATTTTTATGAGAATGATACGTGTGTGGCCATTAGGAAAGCATCAAACTGCCATTAAAAATATGCCGAAGGATGGTTCAGAAGATTACTTTTCTAGGTAGAAAAGTAAACCAAGATCTTATCTTCAAATCTGTTTCCAAACCATGATTGCCAAGACAAAAATGTACAATGTACGTTGTGAATGGCAACCACAAACTACTTCTTGACAGATGGACAGAGAAGTTGGCAGAAGCGCCATTGTCTTACCACAAGCCATTTGCAACAAGATGGCTTTACACCATTTCGCATCACTGTGTCCAATGGACTTAAAATAGAGCAACTAGCCCATTGTGTAAGAATTTACACACCAACCAGAAAACCACAAGGACCATCAATGTCTTTGCAAACATTTAGAGCAATGCTAAGATGGTAATTCAGATTGAGCATGACAGAGACGTGTGAAAAAACTATTTTTTGATTATTTTTCAAACGGTTTCATACATATGTCCACCGCAAGCTTTCCTTTATACAAGCCGTTGTCTAGGCGTAGCAACGCCACCTCGTGACTGGGGAAGTTTAAACGTAGAGTGGCACATCGTTTTGTTTGGGTCCCTACCGCGCTCACAACGCCACCTTGCGGATGTGGGGATCATTAAAAAAAATTAATAAAAACGTAAACGAGAATGGAAATTAAAGCGACGAGAAGGGTTAATATTTGACACATCATTTCACACTATACACCCTCTTTATACCAACACCATTTTAGCATTTTTATAAGCTTTTCTAGTGTGATTGCATAGGAAAAACCCTGATAAAAATCTTTCAATTTTGCAGCGCTGCATACAATTAATATGGATAAGTTTACATTCCAGTCCTCGTATATGCAAATCCAGTATAATTTTCAATTAAAAACTTGTTTATCTTTGGATTTAATGAGTCTCGTAAAGTCTATATTGTGATGTCCTTTTTAATATTCAGCAGTAAGGATAATACCCTAAGCTTTGCTGACTTTAGGGTACTTTTCATGAGTTAAATTAATTAGTACACAGCACTTTACATCAGTTGGAAACATAAGTTGGAAATTGTTAAAAAAAATAACAATTTCCAACTTATGACACAAAATGTATGTGATGTTATAAGCCTATAAGGTCATCCCAAAAATACAGTTTCATGTATGGTCGTATACAGGGTGTAACCCCCTGTTCACAGAAACCCAAATTATAATTTTTTATTTTTAACGTTTAAAACAAAATGCTAAATTTGGTAAAGGAAAACAATGGTCTGTTTGTATGAAATCAGCTCTTTTAGACTTAATAAGCATTTTATTTAAAGTTATTATTCAGTTTTTTTAGAGCAGGGCAACACCAGTGGTTAGCCACGCTGCAGTACATAGGCGCAATGCAGTGAAGCTAACCACTGATGTTTCCCTGTTCTTAAAAAACAGTGTAATAACTTTAAATAAATGCAAATAAAATCAAAAACAGTTTATTTCATACAAACAGACCATTATCTATCTTTTCTTAATTTGACATTTTGTCCTTAGCGTAACGGCAAAAAAGTTAAAATTTGGGTTTGTGTAAAAAAATGGTTTTATGTGAAATTTGGATATAGCATAAATGACTTTCTCTTTAACAAAATTAACAAATTTTTAACAACAATAAGGTTTTAGAAAAAATAGTTTGGGTGGCGGTTACTATCGGTCCACCCTGTACAGTTTTCATGCATGTGCACACTCTTGATCGGTGTATTAAATGTATGAAATGTAAAATAGCATAAGGCAATTTGAGTTACTTAAATGCTGATTGTCGTGGATTACTATAATTATAATTACAAATAAAATATTTTTATTGTTATTGTAATGCAGTCTACAATTTAATGCTGATCAAGCATTGAATTTGTGTCATTCGATATTAAATCTGTGATTCAGATTAATAAACCTTACTGGGTTCGTTCACCCCTTTTTATTGGCTGCTTCACATACCCGCACTCATTGATACACTCACTCAAACTCTATATATTCCCTGTACAGGATTGTATATTTGTTCATCATGAGAAGGGATCAATAGTAGACCCGCTTTCAATAACAACAGACAGGAGGGATAAATCCCTTTTGTCCTTGCCAATCCCTGGTGAAATGTCACTACTAAACGCAATGCATATCCACATGGAGAACACATTGCACCTTGAATTTAAAAAGGATTAAAGAGATTCATTACCACGAGTGCTATGATTAAAATCTCCTCCTGTTGGGCTACATGCAGTTTCATTAGCATTTCCAAGATAGCAGACATTAAATAATCCATATTGAAAAGAAATGACTTTGGTAAGGTATAATGTATTCTGTTTATTGTCAATTTGCAGCCATAATTTTGTATGTTTTGTGTTTAACCATTGTCACTTTATCATTTTTTAAAATCCTAATAAATTACATTGCAATTATAAACTTTTGTGTAGCTTTAGCTTTAGGAATGGACACCAGAAATTTGTCCAAATTGTGTTTATTATTTGGAAAAAAAATTACAAAATGCTGGAATTTCAGGATTGAAAAATATTGAAAATTGTGCTGCCCCTTAACAGGCGGCAATCGCTACTAACACGCGAGTATGCATTAGTTGCCGATCTACAGGGGCAAGAATTAAACAAATTGAATTTTATCGAGGATTAACTAAACAACTTATCGAATTTTAAGATTAAAATATTTTTCCCCTTCTATATACCACATATAAACAAAAATTGGTATATTTAATGCAGTAATTTCATTGCTAAAAATTGTGCTGCCCCTTAACAGACGGCAATCAGTACAATCACGCGTGCAAGCATGGTATACCGACCTACAGGGGCCGCTTATTACTAGATCTACATTTCAGATTTTCTCAAATATACCTTAAAAAATGTGAGTGGTTTTATTTTTCATCATTTCTAGCATTCTTTATGCAAAATTTAAACGATATATTCAATTCAGGGATATTCTCTTTACGGCTAATTTCTGATAATTTTTCCATTGGAGAGCTCTTTAAATCACTATTTCAGCGCCTCCTATTGAGAGCTTTTTGCAAATGGCCCTATTTCCAGGTCTCTGACATGGGAAAGCTCCCTATAACGGGTCATGCGAATGGCCTATTATATTTATTATTATTATTATTATTGCTAGAGGCATTGCCAACGAGGTCTATGGCGGAAATAAATTTTCTCAAAAAATGCTGACCGCTGCGCAAAACAGTAATTATTTGCTAGATATGGATCGCGGATGAAATCCGGTATAACAAAAGGCGGGTTTGCTATTGATCACATTTCTCTCTATTCGGCTCCGAAAAGTAAAGTAAACCTCGTCGTCGAAAGTCGATAAAGCGATAGGGCATTATATCTGATGTGTAAATCATTTAATGCTTTAAAAAAAACAAATGATGTTTAATTCGGAAATTCGCATCATTAAGCGTTTTGGCCTGGTCTTGTTTTCAAACTATGGTTTAGACTTAATGTCGATTTGCATTTACTGAGTGAACTAACCGGTTTCAGATTAAAGATTAAATCCAATCGATAAATCGGATGGTGAAACCCATATATACACCAATCTTACGGTGATGCCTTTACCGGGTGTCTGCAAAGCCGTATTAGGAGCGTAAACCCTTCGCAGAAATTAAGGTATCAATCCGGTTGGAAAAAATATGTTATATTCCTATAGTCATGCGTAACAATGCCTGACATATTTTATACTTTTTTGGAAACATTTATGGTTCTCCTGGGTGTTTGCAAAACCGTATTTTGTGTGCAAACTATCCATGGAAATCAAGGTATCAATCCAGATAGAAAATTCATTTAGGGTAATATTGCAATGTTACAGCCCTTATATGGCCATATTAAGCAATACATGTGCATACATGAAATTTATATTTTTCTGTAAACATGCATGTCCATACCAAGTGTATGATAGATGTAGATTCAGGTGTCCGAACAGCCGTATTTGAGACATGACTTATTCGTAGTGAGAAACATATCTATTCGGATAAGAAATTTATTTAGGGTCATATATCTTATATTTTATGTTTCATACGCCCATACATAACGAACCTGCTTATTTTATATTTTCTTTGGGATTAATTATACCCTTAACGGTTGTCTACAAAGCCGCATTTTGGAGCAAAGCCACTTTCCCGGTGACCATGGTATCAATCAAGATGGGAAATTCATTTAGGGTTATATACATGTATGATATATTATATCCTCATAAGCATGCCCTTACCAGGTGTCCGCAAATTATGGATCAAAATAGCCGTACATGTATACGCTCATATATGTCGAAATTTCTAATATGTTCATCAGTGTATTATAACTTCTGATATGTCCAAAGATATTGTTATACAATGTAAATGATACCACAGCCCTAAAGGTGGCGCCACATATAATAAGCTTCTAAAGAGCAATGCAAAAATTTGAACAAGCTGAGGCAAAATAATAAGATTTTGATTTTGACTTTAGCTATCTAACTATACGATGTGTTAATACAATGGAGGCGATGAAACCTCTTTTGGAGTGTTGAAAGGGAGCGCTCAAATTAAATTTACTCCCTAATTAAACTTATAATAACCTTAAATTAGCGGGCTTCTTAACTGCTCCCCTGCATGCACTTAACTTGGGCAAAATTATGGCAGAGTGTGAACGGAAGAGAAATTTTAATGGCGCCATGCACTAATGACTTTTTCTATGCGATTAAAAGTTCAAGTAGCGGAATAATTTAAATGTACGGAATTATTTGCCCTACTAAAAAAAATTGATTTACTATCGTGGGTAAATCTATGAAGGATAGTGAGAAAATAAGAATAGAAACACCAATAGAAGTGAAATTTTCAACTTCCTTGACTTTTCTAGTTTTTAAAAACGATTTTCCCTGACCATCTTAGACTGGAGAAAATTCAAAAATATATAGCTTATTGTGTAGTTGCTTACAATAAATTGAAATAAATGAATTACACATGTGTATTTTTATTTACTATAATAAAATGATTTAAAAGGGTAATTCCCTAATTGTGATTATTAATAATAGCTGGTTATGTGAGGATAAATGGGTACAAAATGAATCAAATTTTCCTAACTATTCCAGGAATAGCATAATGAACAAAGTGTACATATTACAAAAGTATCAAATATCTATAAATATTAAATATTATTTGTTATATAACTGAGACTTGTAAATTCATATAAAGTTGTAATCATGCATAATTTTTAAATTATAATTAAATACAATTAAGTACTTTATATAAGATTAAATTATTTCCGATATTTGGAGACTTTCAAATCACCCTGTATTATTGTTATTATTAATTGCTAGTATTAATAATACGGTTACTGTCATTTCAATATAGGATTTAACATTAAGGGCAGCCTCAAAATACATGTACTATATTTATGATTATTGAATGCGGAATTGTTAATTAGATAGTTTATGGTGGCTAATTGCTCCAAATCGTGTTGAATCCAATTGGTATTATCATAAGCAAATACAATTTTTGATTTAATATCATGTTATTTGGTAAATTTAATATCATTTTAACGTTTCCTGAAATTGGCATCAATTCGGTTATGAATTTTACAATCTAATTGCATGTTCAACAAATTTGATTGGGAAAAAATGCATTTTAAATATCAATTATTATAATATTAATAATGATATTAATAACAGTAGAATGGTACAGGATGTTGCAAAGTGAAAAATACTCCTGTTCCCAGTATATCATATATTGTCAATATATGAAAAATTATGAAGTTTTACAAAGTGGATTAATAGTAAAATCATAAAAATGTCATTGTAATCTGGATAAACTGAATATTTTTAGTAATATTATAATTATAGTTAATATTTGGAATAATGTAAAAAAATTTCATCAATGGTAAAATTATAGTATTACTGCAATACGTAATGATAAAAAATGCATCCGCAATGTTAACATCACAGTATTGGCCCATTTGAAATATAAACTAAATAATTTTACAAAAATTGTAAATGCATACTAGGCAAAAACTAAATAGCTTTTTTATATAAAAGTAAAACCATTTCTTTACTATGAAACTATGTAATAAAGAAATAGTTTCCCCAAATTGTGCGATCGATAATATTAACATAATACTATGTGCAAACGAAATAGCTCTCCGTAATGATAATATCATAGCATTACCATAATGGTAAGTAAAATGAAACAGTTTATTTCCATATTAGGAAAATGGTATGAGAAAAACCCCTTTTTTCAACATAAGCAAAGCCCAAAAACATAAAATAGGTAGAAAAAAAATATGAACGAGCTGTCAGAAGTAAGCGAGAGTTTCCTAATTACGCCACTTCGGCATGCACAAAGTAAATTTCATCGCAGTTTTCAGCAAAATTAAGCTTGCTAGCAGCTGCTACAGAAAACGATTAAATTTCAAGCAAATCGAGCTAAACGATGGTCAAAATAAAAATGCGGCAAGAGGAACAACGACCATTTACATTTAGATCATCATCATCATGTTGATGATGATGATGTGAAGACTAAAACTTCATAAAAATCTTCAGCTCATGTTGTCGTGACAAATCAAATATTGGCAAAATTTTACTCACAAACTAATGACTGATGAACGGAGAGAAAATTAGAAAACATCATAAGGGCAATCCATAATATGTCGCAAAGCGTGAATGATAACCGAGACTTTTTTAACGGTACGAAAAGTCCTACCGAGCTTTTACTTATACCAACTTATAAATTAGCACCTACATTAGAAATATCCCAAGTAGCACACGATACTGGACCTCGATTAGCCGAATATTAATGAAATATAGGTTAAATTGACAAAAATTGGTCAATGAAACCTATATTTGACTGATAGTGGTCCAAGCTTACTAGGCAATACCGGGCCAATATTGCGCTTTTATTTTGCATACAAAAGCAGGTATATATTAGCACAATTTATTTGTCATTGTTGGTTCAGTTACATATCGACAACATAAGAGGACCGATATTAAGCGCAAATCTTACCCCAATTGCAGTTATGGCAAAATTTTAACATTGCAATATTGTGACAATATTGAAAAATGCGTTTTGCTTATAATTGGCCATTGTTGAGTGCTTACCGAGATTGAGCAGCATATCGTACAACACTACATTATTGACAGCACTGCCTTGTATCATACCGTGCATCGCAGTACGAGACGTATTTCCCTCGAATCGGAAACATGCACGACAAGCAGACGTGCTTATCGTACATAAAAACGACTCGCCTCGCAAACGTTTGTAGATGATCCAATAAAGGCAGTAAATTTTATAATGCGCTGATGTGGTGGTGCTATACCTAAGACGTTTCTAATACACGACACGCCATTTTCAATTTTAATTTGAACACCGTTTACAAATGCGCTCGAGTGGTGGCGCTAAACATAAGGTGCTTTAAATTATCACAGTATATGTTCTAAGGCCGGAATTCATAGTCGTCGAATAAGCACTACTTGTGTGTTAAAAGTACTACTTATACGACTATGAATTCTGGCCTAAGTCCTTCTTTGGAGCCAAAAAGATCTGGCGTTCTTTAAAGCCACTCCAATATTTTAATCTCATCCGGTAATGTTTTCAGTGAGCCCATTCTAGCTTTAAAGAGGAGACCACTTGCTTTGCTATTGTCATAAATCACTTCACTGCAAGGTGCATTTCAAGGTCATCCACTTACTCTTTATCTGATAGCTATGTACACAGACCAACCCATGTCCTTTTGTTCATTTGTTGACTTTTGACATTGACCTACTTCTGCACCATGAGGGCTATACACCAATGCCTAGGGGTGGGCTTTGAACACCTACCAGAACATTTTGCCTGCAAAGTGGGTTCACCCCAACCCCACTGAGAGGTTTATAATCTATGGAGAACAAGGGGATCTACATGGAACTTTGGTTTAAACTCTCAGCTGTAGACTATACACTCCACATCTTTAAGGCAAGCAACTAACCTCTCGACCACAATTGCTGCCAAACCACAATGTCTTCATGGTGTGTTTTAGATTTACGTTGACTTTTGGCGGCTTTCTAACATAGCTTCTAATATTCTTCCTGAAACTGCGCTGAAGTTGGAGTTCTGAGTAAACATGCTTATTGTATGTATGAAAGATCTACTTGAAAGTACTGGAAATCTTTACTCTTCAATGGAAATTCATCTTTCAGACAGACCAACCCGCTATAATAGTTCACCATTTGTAATGTTTGCGTTATATCTCCTGCCCGGGGTTGTCACACTTCTGTCCCACTCCACAACCTACCTGGTTTTATATAGAAATGCTGTGACCTAATTCTCATCATTCCACGCATTCCCTAATAACCAACATTCCAATCAACTAGCATAATTAGTGCAAACAATCTAGTTTGTAATTTATTTGGCACTTAATCTTTTAACCTTGGACTTCAAGTCAACATTCTGCTGGGTTTGCTCTTAAAGGGGGGGGAATATTCTTAAGGGATTCAGGAAACTGTTGGGACCATGGACAAGATTTTACTATCGTAGAGGCTAATGCACAGTATAAGGGGTGAACCATTATGCCGACTTCGTGTCAGCATTTTATAAGTTAGTGTCTAAGCATAGAGTGGCACATCCTTTATTTGGATCCATGGCGCAGTAGCAGCGCCACCTAGAGGCTGAGCGAGAAGCTCAACTTGGGACTGCAAGAGTGGCACATCGTTTGGTTGGGGTCCACGGCACGCTAGCAGCGCCACCTTGCAGCTGTGGGAGTCGAAGCATAAATTGGCACATCATTTGTTTGGGTTCACGGCTCACTAGAAGCGCCACCTTGCGGCTGATCGAGGAACTCAACTTGCGACTGCAAGAGTGGCACATCATTTTGTTTGGGTTCACAGCGCGCTAGCAGCGCCACCTCGCAGCTGTGGGAGTCTAAGCATAGAGTGGCACATCCTTTATTTGGATCCATGGCGCAGTAGCAGGGCCACCTAGAGGCTGAGCGAGCAGCTCAACTTGGGACTGCAAGAGTGGCACATCGTTTGGTTGGGGTCCACAGCACGCTAGCAGCGCCACCTTGCAGCTGTGGGAGTCTAAGCGTAGAGTGGCACATCATTTGTTTGGGCTCACGGCTCACTAGAAGCGCCACCTTGTGGCTGATTGAGGAACTCAACTTGCGACTGCAAGAGTGGCACATCGTTTTGTTTGGGTTCACAGCGCGCTAGCAGCGCCACCTCGCAGCTGTGGGAGTCTAAGCATAGAGTGGCACATCCTTTATTTGGATCCATGGCGCAGTAGCAGCGCCACCTAGAGGCTGAGCGAGAAGCTCAACTTGGGACTGCAAGAGTGGCATATCATTTGGTTGGGGTCCACGGCACGCTAGCAGCGCCACCTTGCAGCTGTGGGAGTCTAAGTGTAGAGTGACACATCCTTTATTTGGATCCATGGCGCAGTAGCAGCGCCACCTAGAGGCTGAGCGAGAAGATCAACTTGGGACTGCAAGAGTGGCACATCGTTTTGTTGAGGTCCACGGCGCGCAGAAACGCCACCTTGCGGATGTGGGATAACTTCGTCCCGATGCCACAGGGTGTCGTCTGGGACCAGAAACGAAACGAGGTGTGCATACTGGTTCACCCATTATACTGTGGTAATGGTTTTAAAAAGTTTAAGAACCATTGCATTAAAAGCATCTTTATTATGCAATGAGTGCTACAAAAATTTGCTCCAAGTGACTTCCATTTGTTTTGCTGTCAATATAAACTGGAAGTCTCGAAGGTCTTAATTATTAATGAAAATCCTAATTAGCACGTTAAATCAAGTCAGAATAGGACTATGTTGGAGATGTTTCAGATGTTCTACAATGATGGCGCTACAACCTTTGGCCTTAATAAAGATTGTTACACTGCTTTTGAATGACAGAACCTGTTTAATGTTACACGCAAATCCAATTAAATATTTACAGATTCCGATAGAATTTTAAAAGCTTACTAGGGTTGATTTGTCTTAAAATATCTGCGGATCGATAGGAGGGTCATCCGTAAATTCCATCGGCTTATCCAAAAGTCAAAATTAGCAATATGCTTGCCATTTTTACATAAGACATTGCTAAATTTACATTCAATATTTCTATTTGTATAGTTCTACGATGATTATTGCATTCTGTAACTTTTAATTCAAGAATAACAAATTATATGCAATTCATCACTAGTCAAAATGAATGTATACTTGGTAATGTATACTAAGTGTACTTTATAGTATACTTCTAAGTACACTTTACAGCAAAGTATACTAGGCAAAGTATACTTGATTTTCAGTTAGTATACTACATTAAGTGCACTTTTTAACAACTGTTTACTTTATAGTATACTTCTAAGTACACTTTACAGTAAAGTATACTAGGAAAATTGTACTTGATTTTCAGTTAGTATACTAAGTGCTTTTTTTTGGACAACTTAGTATACTTAGTTTAAGAAAAGTATACTAAATACACTTAAGATTTTGACAAGGGATTTTAAAATTAGGATTGATGACCACACCAAAAATATTATCTTCTATATTATTTTTAAATGTTTTTTAATTATTATTTTTGTTTTCTTTGATCACTAAAATTGTTATCTCCCATGTGAAAAATATGCATGTTTACCAATAATTCAACGTGCTAATTAGTTGTGTTGCACTGGGTATTCTTTAATCCTTGATTTAATCTCAAAATAAGGTTAACATTCCCCAAGAAACCAACATTTTCACATGTTGGATTTTGTTAAGTATAGGAATTTTTGTCCTAAAATTGTAACCAGGATACGAAGATGTCTCTTCGTAGAGACAGCACAAAGTTATTTACCTTTCTTATTAAATAGAAAGTTGACGGATGAAAACATGAAAGTAAAAAAAAAAAGAAAAATTCGCACAAAGCTCTATTTCAATCATCCCAATGGAATTAGCTCCATTTTTAATGTCAACGTATGAAATATAAATAAAGAGTATAAAAAGGAGAAAAAAAAGATACAAATATATATATATATTATAGCTTTTTGGCGACGTGCTCTGGGAATATGAGTTTTGCTGATGAAGTTTTTTTGGATTTTCAGATCCTATTAACGACATTTCTTCTTCCAAATGCTCGAATAATTCAATTTAGAAAGAGAAAATTTCGTATGAAAGGAATCCAAATCAGAAATTTCTTGTGACATTAGATATGAGTGTTAGGTTTTTTCTGCTTTTTATTTAAGACAATAAACAGTAATTTAACATGTGAGGGCTGGGAAATCAAAAAAGAGTGAAGGCGAATATGAGTAAAATATTTTGACTAAAACTTGATGAAATGAATTTTGAAAACTAGATATTAACAACATAAGTTGTGTTAATTATGTTAAAAGTAAGCTTTGGTATCCTATTTTTTCTATATTTTGTGAATTCACATTTTAAGATTTGCACCTTATAACTTGCTTGTGTAATGGGTTTGATCTTGTTTTATCAGATTTTTATCTAATCCAATTGATTAATCATAACTAATTGTAAATCAGATTGTTTTCTGTCTTAGAGGAGATGAAAAAACTAAGTATATAATGCTTATTTAATGAGTATTTTCTTGGGATTTGATTAATTGGGATTTGATTTGAGAAGGTGTTGAAAATTAATTCAGGGCACGTTCACCTTACTGGAAAAGCAAAAACAATAAGTGTTTTTTTACATAAAAACTACCAAAATTAAAAACTCAATTTTTATAACAGTTTTAGTTCACGTATTTTTGAAATAGAAACTAAGAGGATATAAAAATAATATGAAATTGTTGAGTAAATTGTTGATAAATATCCTTAAAATTTCCTTCATAAAAAAGCTAAAAACAGTTATTATTTATGACTAAAACCATACATCTTCCTTATTAAACTTCATATTTGTGTGACAAAAAAAGTTCATATCTAATTTTTTAAACTTATTTTCTAAACTTATTTTCTTCTGAAAATGTCTTAATTTTTATAAATCTTTCACTAAATTTGAAACAAACCCTTGAAAGTCTGCATTAATTTATAAAGCTTTACTTTACAGTAAATTAATGCATATTTTTGTTTATTTGTTATCTAAAAAATGTGTACAAAATCACTCTTAAATTTTATCAAATATTTTCTAATAAATTTGACAAAAAAGCTTACATTGGCAAAGTACATGAACTTTTATTAAAGCTAAATATATCTTGAAATATATTTAAATTTGCAGAATGATTTCAAAAATCGAAGGATAAATTTATAAAGTTTAAATTTAGATGTATTACAAGTATTATAATTATGACAAGTATTTATTAAACCAAAACAACAACCAACAAATCCAGAAATACAACTCATTAGTAATCCATAAAAGCCAAGACTACAAATTGTAGAAACCAAACTCTTATATCATAATCAAAATTTATTTTAAAAAACCTTAACAATAAACAATGTTCATTAATCCAGTCTTTCTACTTTCAAATACACGTCCGTTCATTTATCATTTTCTATAAATAAAGAAATTAATGAACTTTCCACATCCACTCAGACTACATTCAGCTTCATTAGTAACACTGTAAATAACAAAAAGTGGATTTGATTAAATTTTCATTTCACCCTTATGCCAAAGGCTAAAAACAGTTATTATTTATGACTAAAACCATACATCTTCCTTATTAAACTTCATATTTGTGTGACAAAAAAAGTTCATATCTAATTTTTTAATGCCAATTAAACCTTTTCCTTTTGTGTAACATTATAATTTTCAGTTAACGAAAAGTCAGACTATGTTTAATAAAGTCAGCTTAGCTTTCTATATAGCATGTTATACTTTCATATGGCAAAATCAAAAAATGGGACTGGAATTATTGATTTTTCCATTTGAGGCGAAAAAACTCATTGAATAATACGCGTGAAATTTCGTCAGACTTTTTGGATGCATAATAGATGTTTGGGAGTCGTCAAAAGTGATTTGCAGTCGCCTTTTTTCTGTTTTTGCTAGGCTTAATTGTTGGCAAGCCTAGACGTATTATTATTTATGTTAATTTATTAATTTCCTAAGCTTTCAAATTTTTTGATCGAGAAGAAATGACATCGTCGAGGTGAAAAATAATGAAAATCGATATTTTTCCCTTCCACATTTCCTTATTTTTTAGGGTGCAAAATTCAAACATCATAATGTTTTATTTATGAGAGTAATTTTTTAATGACGTGAAATTTCGGAGAAATTTTTGTAGCATGAAACTCTCATTATGTTAAATTAATATCTTCCAACATTGTAAGTACTAGTCTTTCATAGCAATGCATGAAATTATTAAAATATATATTTGATGTAACGAAATATTCATGAAATGCTGAAGAAATTACGGTAGATATTTTACTTTTTACTATTAAACCTTTGAAAAATATAATGCATTATTATCATGAATTTTATGTATTATAAAATGAAACTAATTATCCCTTATCAATATCTTCAGATATTTTAATAAGTTTTGGTTCCCATATATAGCAAAGCATGAAATTATTAAAATGTATTTGGTATAACGAAATATTCATTTAAATATTACATAATTTTATGATGTTTTAAGAAATGTGTTATTGTTTCACTAAAATGTTGAAGTTTTATAAAATGTGTCTTAATCTTGAGTCGTTTTTCACAAAAATTTTGAAATTTCGGTGTACAATTAATATAAGGTAGTGTGTGTTAATATCTTAATTTAGAAGTTATACAATGTGTATATTATAGCAGCTGAAATATATTGTACATGTACCAACAATTATAATTAGAATTATTTGACATTTATATAAATGTGGATTTAGGATTTAGTTAATTTTCGTGTTTTAAGGCAAAAAATGTCACATTAGAGTTGCATATTCACCATTTTATTTTAATTAATTAAAATTGTGGAAATATATAATGAAGTCTAGTATTTCATCCTTCTTTAATATCCCTACATGTCATTTTTGCTTTTTAATTTCATTCAAGATAAATGGGACTTTATTTTCAAATTATTTACATGTGTATTTCAGCCACGAATTGTAAAATTGGAGTTACATAATCACAATTTGATTTTTAATAATGAAAATTGTAGAAATATAATAATTTAGCCTTGTATATCATCAAGCTATAATTTTACAACATACGCACAGATGTATATGAGATTATATGATAATTGTCATTTATCAGTTTTTTCCTGAATTTTTCGCAAAAAGATGATATTTTAGGCCCTAAAGACTCTATTCACATAGACGATTCGCTTTAATGTCATTACGATGTTATCAAAGTGTTGTTTTTTACCTCGAAACAAAGCTTTCCTGCCAAGATATTGCTGCCCCTTAGCTTTCAATGAGTGGCACTCACTGGCCAACCATTGATAAAACAAGGGGCAGCCATTTTTTGGCATTGAAGTAGAAATTTTTTTTCGGATGAAAGAATCTTTGTTTTTACATCCTTCCTGGCAATATGTAAGACCAATAACGATCGTTTCATCTGCGTTGCGTACGGCAAGGTGCGCGTACGTCGTTTTGTTGCCATTTCCGATTTGGGCCACGATATTGCGCTATAGGAGCGCCATTTTGGCTTATCGATTGCACTAAAAATAGGGAGCAAAATAATGCATTAGTTTATCAAGGAGCCGCGCAGGAAATAGGTTTGTCCTAAATAAATCCATTTGCTTAGAGCCAATACATTAGCTCTGAATGGATGTAACCGAGAAATATTAGGCGAGCTTTTACAGGGCCCTGTATTTTGGCCCACATACAAAATGGTCTCAAATTACCGTGCCTTGCCTTTTATGAAGCACCGTTGGCCCATTAAACACGTTTAGTCCGATTTTTATCTCGGCAGTGACGAAAAGCGCCATCTGACGAATAATTGGTGACATTAGACAGGATCAAGACCATTTGATACGAAAAATGCCCCTGAATTCATATTTTGGCTTCTCTGTAGAGCTCAGCTGCTATCCACCATTGCTTTAGAGCAAGGGTCAAAATTTGTTTTTTTGCTTAAATTCTGTATATAAATTGTTTAATTTAACTATCCGTTGAACAATAAATGATAAAATGCAATAATTGGTGACATTACACAGGATCAAAACCATTTGATACGAAAAATGCCCCTGAATTCATATTTTGGCTTCTCTGTAGAGCTCAGCTGCTATCCATCATTGCTTTAGAGCAAGGGTCAAAAATTGTTTTTTTTTTTGCTTAAATTCTGTATATAAATTGTTTAATTTAACTATCCGTTGAACAATGAATGATAAAATGCAATAATTGGTGACATTACACAGGATCAAAACCATTTGATACGAAAAATGCCCCTGAATTCATATTTTGGCTTCTCTGTAGAGCTCAGCTGCTATCCATCATTGCTTTAGAGCAAGGGTCAAAAATTGTTTGTTTTTTTATTAAATTCCGTATATAAATTGTTTAATTAAACTATCCTAAGCAATAAATAATAAAATTTGACTGGAATATATTGACACATTTAATCTTCATCTGATCTAAAAATTGGAGGAAAATTTGCCCCTTAATTAATATTTGGGCTTCACTGCATTACTTAAATTCTATCCTCCATTGTTTTAGAACAGGGGTTAAAATAGTTTTATTTTTTAATTTCGAAACTTAAATTAGTTTCATTTAAGTAATTGTTAACGAATAGTTAACCACGTTATTCAGGAATAATTGTGAACAAATATCTTTTTATCTGATATGAAAATGCAAGATTTTCAAATATTGGTTGCATGAAAATAATGCTTGAAGCAAATGTGACTTGTTTTAATGCACAGATTCAGAATCAGTGATAAAATGTTTGGCTTTATATTGTAAAAAACAAAGTTGACCTTGTAGTGACCTTGAAGGCATCGTCCAATTTCCACGGAGCAAACATTATTCGCCTTCATCCCTTCAAACAAATAACTTTTATCTGTTTACATTTTTTAATAACTTCTTCGTTTGGAATATAGTTCTAGGGTCGGTATTAGCTGGACCACCCTGTATAATAACTAATTGAATGCCAAATTTGGGATAATGTAAATTTTCAACAAGATTATATTTTTATTATTCGAATTTTTTTTATTTGTTTATTTACTTTTTAATTTCTTGCTAAATCAAGATTCTATTAACTTGAATTTTTATAAAAATGAATACATTTTAAATTTTGAAATATAGTTAGAAAACCTGGTATAAATTCACAATTTTAGGCACGATTATAATTTAAACGATTGTGATTGTTCATTACTTTCCAAAATTTATGTTTGTCTGTAAAATGTAAAATAGTAAAAAATTTAAAATAGTCAAAAAATAGCGCAGTGAAAATCGATTAAAACTTTTCCCATTAACTAGGGAAGGTTATTTTTTAACTTCCAAACCTAAAACAAAATCTTGCATTATTTATTTTTTATGATAAAAAGGTAGACGTCTGGCTGTTAATGTCTTTTAAATCATTTTATGAAGTTTATAGAAACTAAATAAGGAACACACTAGATAAAAACGTCTAAAAATCTGCCAATGAAATAGCAAAAAATTATATATATATATATATTTCACCACCATTTCAAATACTAAATTTTCACATTTTCAATTTGCTCCATATTACTGTTGTCAGCAAGACAAATTTAAAAGAGTGAGAATGTGAGAAAAGATTTATAAAGAGAGTGTTGCAAAAAAAAAAAAATAGGAAGAGAATTTTCTAAATTGAGATATATGGGTCAAAGAGGACAATGGGCATTGTGATGACCAGTCCTTTTCAATACAGGCTGAATCTGTTTGCTAAACTATCCACAAGGGATCCATTTTGGGCCTATTTTGCTGAAAACCCTCTGTTGCTTCGCTAAATTAGATTTGCCTTTATTGCCAAATACAACGAAATCAAACATTTCACACACAAAAATTCCAGTAAATTTACTACAAATGCATTTGTTCAACGCCATCGTCGTTTATTATTTCTCGGCCTGAACCCAAAATTTACACAATACGGTTTTGAGAATTTTTTTGAACACTAGTGAATTGAAATGTAAAAACAACTTTGTTTTTAATGAAGAGAATATATTAAGAGTACCACAAAAATTTACATTTTTAGGTAGCCTACATTATTGTATTTATTTGGTACTGATAAAATGGTTTGAAATTTGGTTTTGATAAATTTTAATGTAATCTGATATTGATAAATTTTTATGTTATTTCGATTAGAAAATGTGGCATTGATAAATTTATATGTAATTTCTATTAGTAAATTTGGTATTGATAAAATGATATGAAATTTGGTATTGTTAAATTGTCATGACATCTAATATTGATAAATTCATATGTAATTTCGATTAGGAAATTTAGTACTGATAAAATTATATGATATTTAGTTTTGATAAAATTATATGAAATTTGGAATTGATAAATTTTCATGAAATCTGATATTGATAAATTTATATGTAATTTCGATTAGGAAATTTGGTATTGATAAAATTATATGATATTTAGTTTTGATAAAATTATATGAAATTTGGTATTGATAAATTTTCATAAAATCTGATATTGATAAATTTATATGTAATTTTGATTAGAAATTTTGATATTGATAAAATTACATGAAATGTGGTATTGATAAATTTATTTGAAATGTGGTACTGATAAAATTATTTAAAATCTTGCATTGAAAAATCACATGATATTGGGTAATTTAATGTATTTTTTTTAAATTAAATAATAATGGGCATATAAAGACAAATGCATCACATGATCATGACGTCACAATTACATCACCATTCTAAGCACTCATTATATTGATTAACATTTCTGGTAAATTTCGTTGAATTATTTGTGGTTTACACGCAATAATGTGAGCATGTAGGTAAAAAATTCCCCTTAAATTTTTTTTAGTGTTGTGATTTTCCGGAAACGCAATGTCGCTAATGAAGCCGAAGCAATTAAAGCCATTAAATTAATGAAATGTGCTTTAAATATTAGCAAATTGGCATCCTTCATTGAAGAGGCAGCTAATTAAAGCGGATTAATTAAGACACGATTCATGCCAAATGCTATCGACTTTGAAATTTTAAGTGCTTGCTTTTAGCACGCCATTTTGGCACGCCGGAAGTGCATTTTTATAGCGGTCACGCAATTCAGCTGCCATGTTGGGAATTCGAGTCGATGACTTTTTGGCTTTGTTTTCAACGGTCCACCGGGATACCATTTAATGTAAATAAAAACCACCAGATAAACGTTGGATCGAAAACACAAAAACATGGGTAAATGTACCGGATATTACGAAACATTGCTCTATTTATCTACTTGACTTTGCCACCAGGTGGAGTCATATTACTTTAAATAATGAATATGTTATAAGTAAAATAATTGTAATTTCATAGAAAGTATTTAATTGCATATAACATATATTTTAGATTTTTTAGATGAATTGGCATGGTTGAACCCTTGGTTTTTTGTATTCTCGTATGTTGGCAACCTAGCATAGCAATGCTGCATTGCAGGAAAGCATACTTCAAGGGGCAAATGAGCTTTTTCGCAATACACTGGTGCTATGCTAGTTTGCCAACAAATTGGAATTAAAAATTACATTTCAAATATGTACTTTACATGAAAAAAGCATTTTCATGTTTATTCAAATTATAAATTATATATACATGTAAAATATATATTTAAAAAATGCATACGAAATTGATTCCAGTATTATATTATATTGAATAAGCTTAAATAATTATGATATAAAAATAGGAAATAAATTTAAACTTTAATCATTAAAAGTTAGGCAAACATTATAAAAATATGTATTATTTTGTTACCTATAACATATTTTGATTATGTCTGTGTAATTTTTACCTTGTATTATTAGAAGTACAGTGGTGTATGTTGTTCTTTTAAAAAATGCATTATGATTTTAGTAAAAAATTAAGCATTTTAGGTATAACATTAGGAACCACCCTTAATTAAAAATTGCCATTTATTGCAATGTGCCCTATTATATCCATATGCAAGCTACCATCCTGAATAATTTAATCCAAGTAATCCCAATGGTTTTGTTTTAAAAGCACAAAAGTGGGCCAAAAATGTAGGCAATCCATCACTGGTAGTGGAAATGTGATCTTATTAAGTTATTAATCATGTAACCCCTTTTTACATGCCCCTGATTTACCCAGAATCTATTTTAAGCTCTATTTTACCACTGATCGCAAATAATGTCCTTGATTTAATTATTTAGTTGCCCATTCATAAGAAAGAATGATATTTTAGTTTCACATAGTATTCACAGTGAAACCTGTGAATAGCGCACCCCATTGGGACAAAACCATGGGGTGTGCTACTTGGAGGGATGTGCTATATGAAGGTTCAGCTAAAGTGATGATCATAATGAATCAGATATTATTATCCCAATGAAGATGCACAAATGTATATGTTGCAATTTTAAATGGTTTTTAACATAAACAAAAACGAAAAATCAAAATACCTTTTCTAAATGGTAAACATGCATTCACTAAGCTAATGTATTTTATTTGACATTTATCGCCCTCATTTTGGGATTTCCCATTGGGTGAAATTTCATTTTTGCTTGCCTTAGCGTACGCTTTTCGCAGGCAAAACCGTGATTTTGTCCAAAGAAACCAGTACGCATGTCGCATTTCGAAGGGGAATACGTAATATGGAGGTAGTTTGTTCTATAAAATCGATCTGTGCATACTGCGAGGGTGCATGCGCTACTCCCAGGTAGTACGCTATATGGAGGGCTCTCATTCGCAGGTTTCACTATAATCATTTTCCTTAAATTTCTTATGAAAAAAATTCGTTTTTGGTCCTGTTTAATATAGGTCCAAGGATCTGGAACGGATTAAGGGGGATCTGAACTACATGTTTTGCTATGGGAAAATTTCAAAACCTACTTTAAAAAAAACTACTTGTTATAATTCAAAAATAAAAATTGATAAAAATGCAGTATTTTTTGTAGCTACTGCATGATCAAAATTTCATAATTTTCCCATTTAT